>JAHREE010150804.1:43915-62297 GCA_033628505.1 Tringa tobata | reverse complement strand
GATGTGACACCTCCTGCCCCTCCGGCTGTGGCAGCCGGTGCTGTGCCAGCAGAGATGCCGGGCTGTCTCCTGCGCCCACCACACCGGTGTGTCTGCTGCTTCCTCAGCCTTTCTGGTGAGCGTGGTGGCACCGGAGCTGGTGTTTCACAGCCGGTGGATTATCAGCAAGGGGCGGGCAAGGATTGGGGAACCCGGTGTTGGCCCCCCCGGCCCTCGGCATCACCCGCTGCTCCGGGGGCCTCACTGCAGCCACCGTCCGTCCCTCGCCGCCAAAGCTAAGACCCTGTTGGAGATCATCCTGCTTCACCTCTGTGTCTTCTTGGCGAAGAGACTGGTGACTCCTTGACTTGAGGGGAACGTTTACATCCTTTGGCTTCACATTAAATGCCTTTTTTTCCCCCCAAAGCGATGCCTGGTATGAACCGGGAGCACGGCATTTGTAGGGTCACTGGCAGCGGCGCTTGTGAAGACAGGCGGGCGCTGAGCCCCAGCTCTGGGGTGCCCCAGGAGGCGCTGCCTTCCCCGCGCCGCTCTTCCCCTGTCAGAGGAAGCATCGTCTCTCTAGCCCGAGTACGCATCAAGAAGTGGACAAGCCAAGCCTCCTGCCCCTTCTCCACTGCAGATTCTCCTCCTGCTCATCTGAGGTGCCGACAGTCCTTCCGGAGCGCTCCCGAAGTCGGAGGCTGGCTGCCACCCTGTCACCCCCCCTGCAGCTCCCCGGGGAGGATGTGCTGGGGACAGCAAGGCTGGTTGGGAGCCGTGTCCCTGAGAGATCCTGCCGTGTCTCTCCTACCAGCCCTTCCCGTGCCCACCAGTCTGCTTGCAAACGGTACCGCCGTAGTAGAAACCCCTCATCAAAATCCTCCTCATCCGTCACGACCCAGAAAGCCGTGGCCGTGCTCCCGGGGCTCAGCCACACTGACGGCCACCGGAGTTACCGCGTCCTGGTTTTCGGAAGTGAATGCAAACTGTTTTCTTTTCCTTTCTTCTTTCTGTGCCAGTCTGAGACATCTTTCATCACGCTGTGCCCAGCCAGCACAGGACATGAAGCAGAACTATTATCACACTTTATATCAAGAGTATGTTTATAAAGGATTAATAAATTATTAATAATGTTTTCATGAAGAGGTTAATCCAGAGTCCTAGCATCCTGCAGGTCAACGGAGTGCACTTACCACAGCATATATGGGCTCCTGCGACCCCTCCCTGTTGTTTGCACACTTGCTGGTGTATTAACATCTAATAATCACCTATTAATCCCTGCAAAGCAGCTGTCGATCCACCGGTGTGACCAACTCTTCTTATGCTGCGGCAAAGGTGTGTTCAGACTGCGCTTTGCAGAAGCCCTGCCACGCTCCTCTCCAGCCCAACGGTGAGCACAAGACCCGGCCCGATACCAAATCTCCTGCCCAGTGTTGCCAGAGCAAGAAAACCCCTTCACACTGAGCTTACGAGTCTCCTTGAATCTTAAAACAAATGAAAGGTGCTTAAAAACTGAGAACTTCTCCTGTCTGTGCACGTGTGTGCATGTGTAGATATTTCACCACGGCATGGGTGTTCGGTAGGTTGTTTCGGGGTGCGGGTTTTAGTTTTTTTAGGGGTTTGTTGATATTCTTTTCCACCCAGTATTTTCAATTTGGGACTAGCTGTGCGGTGCTCCCGCCGGGAGGCTGAAGCAGCCACGGCGCTGGCTGGCAGGGAGGCCCTTGGGCCAGTGTCCTGCTGGAAAGGCTGGGACGAGTCTTGCTTTCTTTTCTTTACTTGTGTAGGGGGAAACTACAGCATGGACTCAGGGACAAACAGATATGCTGGGGTCTTTAAAAAAAGAGGTTTGTTTGTTTTTTTCCGGGCTTCTCTGTTTGGCTGTGAGGTTTGTTTCTGGCTGGGAGTCCTCTGGTTGGCACGGTCCTGAAGGATGCTGCGGGGATGTGACCGAAGCCTTTGGCAGCACGTGTCGGTGCCAGGCTGCTGCGCGTTGGGAGAGAAGCAGGGTTTGGTGCTTGGACGTAGCTCTCTTCCTGAGCAGCAGCCCCTCTGCCTTTGCCATGTCCCAAAAATTCACCTTACAGCTGCTAGAGTGTGGCCAGTCCCTCCTCGGGCTTATCTCAGAACAACCAGGTAGGGATTTTAAGCAACGAGGCCCCGAGGATTTGGGGAAGCAAAGCTGAGCTGCACTTTCTGCATCAGCCACAGCTGGCCTGGTCCCACTGCGTCCCTGGGAGCAGAAGGCAGCCGGGACGGGGGAAGCTGTCGGAGCAGTCGCGTGGAGGAATGTTGGTGCAGGGGACAGGCAGGTTTCTGGGCAGGAACTTTTGTGTTTCTTGCAATGAAAGCATTAAAAAAAAAAAAAAAGAAGGGAAAACTTCCCCAGTGAGAAGATTTGGGAAAATCCCTGTTGCCCAGATCTCTGCTCAGTAAAGTCAATCACAGTCAGTCGTGGATGGGCGAGCTGGCTCCAGCCCAGCGCTGGGGGGCACGGACGGGCAGGTGTTCGGGGCATCGGGACGCTGGGGCTGGTGGAGGCAGCAGACCCCTGTGGTGGCAACATCCCCGTGGTGCAGGGGGTCTTCTCTGAGCAAGGCATGAGAGATTTGCATCTCTCTTGCCTTCCCTGGGTACGGGGCAGGGCAGCCCGGCTCCACGGCAGAGGGATGGGTGAACACCCCGAAGTGAATGACGAGGCTGCCCCGGCCATCGGGGCCAGGGTAGGAGAGACACCCCCCTGGAGAATGTCACCTCTCGAGATGAAAACCAGATCAAGCCAGGACACATCTAAACCCGTGTACCCCCATGCAACCCAACTCCAGGTTAGCTCCCCGCCTGGCTCTGCTTGCCACAAAGGCGGGCTGGCAGCCACAGCAGGGGCAGGACACCTCGCTGGGAGTCAAATTTTTGCCGTATTTGGGCTCTCACCTGTGTTGCAAGACCAGGGGGGAGCTGCCACGGGAGGTGCGGCAACGGTCCTGGGCACCCGATGCTCTGAAACATGCACTCACAAATGCGCTTTCCAAAAAACTCTGCTGTAAAAGCTCAGCCTAGAAGGAAAAGGATTCTTTCCGTAGGAGTCAGCGTGTTTTTTTTTTCATCGTGGAAAATACAAACACACGGCTCATCCCAAAGATCAATCACCGCTGTGGGAATCCTCACTCTTTGTTTAGGCATCTTTCTAACCAAGAGATAATTTTACATTTACGTCTTACTGATACCTTTTCCTCTTTCATCCAGCCCCGCCGGGGAGAAAAAGCCCCACTAGATGTCTTGTCATACCAGTCAGAACAAAACAAAAAAAAGATTTAAAAAAGTGCTCCAGTGAGGTTCTAGACTTGAATCACAGCTTTGCAGTCGCTCCTGTGGAGGATAAATATCAGTTCCAGCGCCCTGCGTAGAGTGGAAATTAAATTTCATGGGAATTCATTGAAAAACAAGTGACCCCCCCCAAGATTAAAACATACAATAATTAGAAAACGGCCAGTGCAAAGCGGTACGACCCCTCCAGTCAAGAAAAATGGTTCTCAGGATCTTCCTGTGGCTGCCGGGCAGAAGGCAGCCCCGAGCCCCACTCCCCTGTGCTGGGCTTGGTGTGACCGCAGTCCCCGAGGCTTCCCTGGGTGTCCAGGTTTAAAACAAGAGGCCAGCCGTGTCCAGCTGCTGCCGTGGTGACTCTCTAGCCACCAGGGATTGTCAACAGCCACCGTTCCCACAGGTGGCACAGACGTGCCTCCCGTTCGCTGCGCCTCCTTTGCTCTCTGCACTCAGAAATAGCTGCTGGGGGGCAGAGGGATGTGTCGACACCTCAGCATCCCCCCCAGTCCTCAGAGCTTCCCCCCACGTTCTTCTCCGCCCCAGGGCTGTGTCTGGTGACGTCCTCAGCACAGCTGCTTGCAGGGACCAGGGACCGAGGACAGACACCCACCGCTTTCGCAGCCTCTCCATCCCACTGTCACACCAGCTGGGGACATTAAAGGGCCTGAAGTGGCCTCGGTCACCACGGGGCTCTTCTTCAAGGTGATGCTTTCCACCTCTGCCCATTTCTCTCAGCTCTGCTCAGTACAATGTCAGACATCAATAATTTCCCGGCGTCTTCAAGGGCTCAGTCCTTGTCCCATTAATATGACCGGAGCGGCTGTCATGGGTGGCATGAGCATGGCCACAGAAGCTGGATGAAGTAGTGGGAAAGGCTCTGCATGGTTGGCAGGTCCCTCTTTTGGTGAGAGGTGTCCTCAACCCCATCAGAGATGCTGCCTTCTCCCCGGCTTGACCCCGGGATGCCAGTGGTGGTGGAAGCACACATCAGCCACAGGCTCTGGACAACCCGATGCCACTTGGGGGGGAGGTGGCCCCACGGCCACCCGTTTCATGCCAATCATGGATGCATCGTCAAACAGCCTTTCTTTTTGCTTCTCATTAACCAAACCCACAACTCTTTCCTTAATAGGATGAAGATGACAAAGATGAGCAGCTCCATTTAATAACAGACGGCTCTTACATGTAGTCCTTTTTTACAATTCTTTTTCACAGGGAGGTGTCATGCAGGTGTCCTCCCCCTCCACTCACTCTGAGCTAATACCTCCTGGGCTGGTCGGGGGGGGTGTGGGTTACTTTTCCAGCCCCATACCCAGAGCAAGAGGGATGCGATTGCACGGAAACACTGCCATGAAGCTTTAGCTCATACAGCTAACCATGAAAATCCCCTTACCTTCCACTCCAATCCGTATTTCATCGATGGGGTGTGTGTGTGAAGATTTATTCCTTGCAATTGGAGGGGGAAACCAGCACAGTAAATTTTAATTGTAGCTTAAAAGCGCGTTGCGCAGGGGAGCCCAAAGCTTCTCCCCTCTTTCCCGTCCCCCCACGTCGGGGGGGGCAGGAGCAGCTCTGCACAATTTCACTGAAATCCCCTCCGCAGCTTTGTATCGGCACAATTATGCTTTGGGGAATCTAGGGAGGAGGGAAACAGCACAAGGCCTAACAGTAAAATAGTAATATTTGCTCTAGTATCTTAAATATACCCGAACTGAGGCACTGAGCACTGCAATATGGTATTCGTGTGTATCAACCCCAGGTTTTCTGCTTATAAAGCTCCTCCACGAGCATCACCCATCTCCATGTGGGACTGGCTGGACATGTGCCTTTCACCCTTTTTTCATGGTTTGTCATCTTTTTTTAACACAACTGCAGAACTTGAATAAACCAGTGAACTCTAGTTAAAAGTCCTATGCAAGAGGTGACGGGGGAAGTCAGTTTTCAACATTTCTGTGTTTTCTATGTTGTTTTCAAAGTAGATGCTGGGATTTTCAGAGAAGCCTAACAGAATTAATACCCTAAAAAGAATTTAGGTTTGGGGTGGGTTTTTTTTTTTTGTTTGGTTGTTTTTTTTTAGCTAAAAAGCATTTAGCATTTCAGCTGCTCGATCTCTTGGGCAGCTTTGAAAAGCTCAGCCTAAACCCCAGCTCCTGACGTGGTTTGTGCGTGGAGAGGGAGCGGCAGCGGCAGAACGGGCACCAGCGCTTCGCCAGGAGGGGCGGCGTGTTCCACGGCCGGCGTTTCCTTTCAGGAGAAAGGAGCCAAAAAGTGCTATTCGGTGGGAAAAGGTTGCCTTAAGCCTTCCCTGAACGCGCTGGAGATGGTGATGGTCCCCGGCCACCCCAGGCCATGGGATGCCCGGGCAGCGGGTGTCTCCCAGCCGGGTGCTGCCGATGCCTTACAACAGTGGGACAAACTTCCACCCCCGGGATTTGGAGAAGAGGGAAAGAAAAAAAAAAAAAAGCCCCACATTTTTCTACATCACCTATGCTGTAGGACTGAGACCTCGTCTGAACCTCGAAGCTAACGAAATAACGTCCTTTTTGTGTGTTCCATGTGAAATCGGTGTAAGCAAGGTTAGTAGAGAAAGGGTGTCTCCTTCTCGTAGGACATTGTGTAAACATTTGCCGTGTGTCAACAGACTGAAGGACACAACTGCCTGGAATATGTTACGTAGTGTGGCTGTGTGTATGTAACCTGGATTTGGTTGTTAGGTTGTAATGCTGTCTTTTGACTGAAAAAAAAAAAAAATCTAATATAAAGAAAAACCACAAGAAATAAAAAAAAATTATATTTAAACTCTATTTTGTGTGTATTCCTCTAAAGCCTGCAAGTAAACCTGTTTGCAAAATGCTTTGGTTTTTAAAATAAGCTTTTAAAAGTCAATGCTGTGACTGGCAGAGACAAGTCAAGAGAAGAAAGTTCCCTGTGATGCCAAGGAGGCACAGGGCGAGGGAGGGCACGGGCCACGTCATCGGAGGGTTTTTCTTTTCCCTCCCCATTAACGAACCCTAAAACTCAGGAGATGATCCCAAGGGCTACAGCAGCTGCTGATTGCCCGGAGAAAGCCGAGTCCCACAGAAGCCCATCTCTTACAGCATGAGATGTTTCTCCAAGCATGCACCCAACAGCCTGACACCTTCTGAGCAACCCCGGGTACCCGAGAGGCAGAGACGCCTCCAAGATGACGAAGAGCTTGGAGCATCCGACCGATGAGGGGAGGCCGAGAGCTGGGATCGCTCAGCCTGGAGGAGAGAAGGGCTTGATGGGATCCCATCTACGTGAGCAGGTACCTGATGGGGGCCGTTCAGAAGAAGGAACTTCCCAGCCCGGGGTCAGGGTGAGAGGCACAAACTGCAGTAAAAAAGAAGAGAAATTCCACTTAAACATAAGAAAATGCGTTTTTACTGTGCGGGTGGTTGATCACGGGAGCAGGGTGCTCAGTGAGGTTGAGGAGTCTCCATCCTTGGAGACACCCAAAATGAGAAGGGACTCAGCCACCAGCAACCTGCTCTGGGCAGGGGTGGGACGGGCTTTCCCCCAGAGCAAAGCCAGGGGTGCTCCGGGTGTCGCACCCGCCACCCCCCAGCTGCTGGGAGAAGCACGTCAAGGATTTGTTAGATTCAATATCGGGCATGAAAAACTCGGGAAGAGTGAACTTTGATAAAGCTTCTCATGGGAAAACCAAAGTTGGCAGCAGGAGACAAAGCACAGGGTGACTGGGGCTGGGATGGACCTCAGGAGTTCTTCAGTCCAGCCTCCTGCTCACACCAGGGGAAATACTGAATCCAGACCATGTCATACAGGGCTTTGTCCAGCTGATTCTCTAAAAATCTCCAGAGAGATCCCGGCCATCTCTCTGAGCCCTGGTCCAGTGCCCCGCTGTCCCCAGGGAGAATTTTTTGCTCTATCCAGTCAGAACCTCCCCTCTTTCCATTTATGCCAGTGGTGTCCCCTCTTCCCAGCACCCACCTTCATAAATCTGGCTCTGTCTTCTTCTCCAGAACCTGAAAGGGTGATGAAGCCCATTTCCCTCCATCTCTCCTCTTTGGCCAGGTGTTCCCAGTCTCTGGCCATCTTGGTGGCCTCTACTGTGTCTCTTCTACATTATCAACACCTTTCTTGTGTGTGTGGGGATGGTGGTGGGAAGCAGGAGGTGATACTCCAGATGTGGTCTCACAAGTGCCAAGAAGAGGGGAGCGATCCCTTCCCATCCTGGCCATGTCTCTGCTGGTCCCAGCTCTTCTCGCTGGATACAGCTGGGCTTTGCTCGCTCTCCTCAAGGGCCCCAAGCACAGAGGTGCTCCCCAGCCGAGCCATCGGTGGGCACCAGCACAAGGGTCCTTGGATCCTTCCAAGGCTCCTTCCCAGGTGTAGGGTCTTGCATTTGTCCTTTCCCAAGGCCCCTGTCCCTGTCTACCAGCTCACCTGCTTCCCCCACTGTGGTGTTTTCCACAAGCCTGAGTGCATCCTCTCTCTTCCCCCAGTTCACTGGTACATGGACCTTGCCTGTGAAGACAACCTTCCCGTTTTGTGGACATTTCCAGCTCCTCATGTCCCAAAACATCCCAACGGACCTGCCCAGCAGCAGCGAGGGCAAGCAGAGGCCAGGCCACCCGCACACTGGCGCCTCGGGGTCTGGGCAGACTCAGGGGACAACAAAGAGAAACACCCCGAGGGGGCCTCTCCCACCCACCAAAGGCTTGGGCAGGCGTGGGGACACCCTGCCTCCTCCTCAGCACAACTGACCCTCCGTGAACCAGCCAACTAGAGATGAGGGTTCAGAAAGGCAACGCGGGGGATGGAAGTAGTAAAAATGGGCAATTTCAGCAACTGCTTCCTTTTGACTGTGCTCACGTGGGCGTGAGTGCACGTAGAAATACATAAATACGTGCATATATGAAGGGGTACGTATGGATCTATAATCCTAAGGGAGCAGACACTTTTTGTGGCAACCAACTTCACACCACCCCTGGTGAAGCGCGAGAAGCGCCTGCCCCTCGGGGGGAGCAGGGGCTGCAGAGAAGAGGGGCTTTGGGGCTCCTGGAGCATCCAACATCTGACTTCTCCCAGGCAAGAAACTCCGAGAGCGAGGAGCCATCAGCCTCACTCAGTGTCTGTTACCTCCTGCACAAAGAGGTCATTTCTGTCCTTAGAAGAGGTGACATATCGTGACAGTTTATACTCAATCAGCCTGTAGATGTACATACATGGATTTTTCGAATCCCGTTAAGAAAAGAAAAAAAGGTAGAAGTATCCCATTGTGCACACAGCAGGGAGCGATCTGACACCACCGGCTTCTCAGGGTGAGAGCTCCCGGGCCAGGGACTGACCCACCTTCCCCGGTGGCACCCACGGAGCATCCCCCGATGGCAGCACCATCCCCCGTAAGCGCACGCAGGCTCCTGCCTTTCAGAAAGTCCCCAAACCCTTTCAGAGGGGATTTTTCTCTGCCATGTGTTCCTGCCCAGGATCTCCATTGGCGGGCAGTGCCCGCTCTCCCCACCCCGGGCGGCCTCGGGGGTTTTCTCCTCCTTCCCCAGAAACAGCTGCACCAGTTAATTCGTTTGTGGTTAAACAAATTCCTCTCTGAAGCTCCATATAAGGAGCTCGCAGGCCTAGAGCTCTAAATAATCCCTTCCATCTTCCTGTTTGGAACCGTGCTGTTGTTTGTTGTTGCTAATAATAATACAACCCAAATTATAGGACAATAACATTTATTTAGAGCATGAGGGATTCCACATTATACAAACCCTTAAATTTATTTTTTTTTGTTTCACTGGTCCATTTCTACAACAAATACATCAAATCTACTATATAATAAAATTATTTACATTTCCAAACAAGATCGGGTTTGTTTATCAACCCTCTTACTGCTATTCACATACAGTACTTAAACAACAGCACAATACATTATTTCCATTACCTAAAAATGACAACCCTGTATTCTAATTTGTTTATGAAAAGTGGAAACAAATAAATTTACAATTGTCTTCCCCTCCCCTTCCATTTCATACAAACACGTTAACCTCATGTGCTAACCCCAGACTTCGCTTCTGAAATCCGGGGGGTTTTAGAAGAACCCAGTTTTTATATCTATTTATCTGTTTTTTAGAAAAAAAAATCATTTATTGGGAACAGTATAATATTAAAATGACTTACTGTACAGAATTTTATTTAAAAAAGAAAAATCACAGCTCAAAATTCCTATTGGTAAATTCACACTCATTTACAAGTTTCATGTTTCCATGCAGTAATTTACTTGGATTTTCTTCGCTTTGACTGCATTGCACTGGCACTCGTTTCTGAAATCAAGAGAAGAAAAAAAGCATGGATACGACGTCGGTAACCGTTCACCAGAGCTGCACAGATTGCCTTTTTATTTCTCTAAAGTCATGGGAAGCAGAACCCTCTTGACGACCGGGGCCGGCTCCGACACCGTGACACCGAGGGACCCTCTGCCCCGGCGGCAACAGGCACGGAGCTCCCCCTCGCTTCTCTAGGGACTTCTCTGGCACTTATGAAATCCTAATGCAACAGCCTCAAAAATGAGAGTCGTGGGTTTTTAGCTGGAATCCCCACGTGCCAGGGCTCCCTCAGCCGCCCCACGGAAGGGCAACCAGCCCCGAGCGTCCGGGGGACGGGGATAGAAAAACCAAGGTGTTTCGGATCCCGCCACGGGAGCTAAAAATCCTGGGGTTGGAGTCCTTGGAAAGTCAGGTCATTAAAAAAACCAGGCTCTTCAGGGCACATTGTGATTCACAGAAAAGCAGCTTATGCAGAAAGATAGAAAATCTTATCTAGCACCGACAGAGCAGGCGGGAGCACGTGCAGAAGCCACGGGGAAAGCAGATGACATTTTCAGTGCACTTACCAAGGCACTACGCTTCCGTTTCAAAACAAAAAGAGAGTAAGGACCGAAGGTATTTGAATCTTTAGATTTTTTTTTTAAAAAAAATGTGATTTGAAATGTTGGCAATGCATCTTTGGCTCTTTACAATATTTTCCTGAAGCTGTTAGAGCTGTGTGTATTTTAAGAGTCGGAAGGGGAAAAAACTCCAAGACATCAGAAACTAGAAAAGCAACGGTGCAAGCCCAGGGCTGCCAAGTGTTGTAGTAAAAAAAAAAACAAAAAAATAAATCAGCATTTCAAAATTCAAACTTGAAGCTACAGTAAATGCTGGAACAGCCCTTGCTGGAAAGGTACTCCAAAAAGTGAAAATTCTGGTACGGTGCCAGTTTTTGGAAGTGAAACATTTAAACAGGCACAACTGCCCGTCCCCGAGCGCCCTCTGAGCAGCTGGGCTGCAGTCTCCGGGTTTGGGAGAACAGAGGGGGCAGCAGCAGCCAGTGCCTGTCCCTGGTCCCCTGGGAGCATCACCAGCATCTCCTGAGCATCACCAGCATCTCCTGAGCATCACCAGCATCTCGTGACCATCACCAGCATCTCCCTCACCTGCCTCTACCCCAAAGCCGTGCCCCGCAGCGTGCCGTGTACGTATGGGTGAGGGCTGGTTTTTGCGCGTCCTCTCCTCTCGCAGTTACCCCTCTGCCTCCTCCTTCCCGACACTTAGGGAGGGAATTCCTACACCAACAGCTCAAACTCCACTTCTCTCTCCCTGCAACGTTTCAGTTTTTCCTACGTGCCATTTTTCTAATGACCTTAATCAGCCTTTCTCTCAAAAGGCACCTTCTCCCAGCCCCGTGTTCTCTTTAACACAAATTAGCAAGTTTCTCAGGACACAGGAGGAGGCCAGGACCACACAAACCAAGTGTGCTCTCTTACACCAGGACTCACTACTAAAAATGTAGAACAGAGTAGGCACAAGTGGCAAACCCCGTTACACGTCCTCAGCTGCCCCGCTAGCCCTCCAGCCTGCCTTGGGTTGCCCCTTTTCTCTGCAGCCACTTGCAGGGCCATCAGGTCACCAAAGCCCCAGAAGGGACCACGTGGTCAGAGGGACCTCTGTTCTCAAGTGAAACCCTTGGACACCACGGCAGTTCCAGACACATGCTTTAAAGCCCATTATTTGACTTTACAGAGGTAAAGGAATGATACAGTCAGTGCAAAACCCCTAAGTGAGTTCTGGTGTTATTTAAATTTGATTTACTTTCACGTTCCCACATTTTCAGAGTTTGACATGCCACTGGTTGTCATCTTTAGGTTTATTCATCACAGCGTGCGGGGCAGGTCACATGTTTCTCATCCCCTCTAACTCAGGAAAGTATCACCAAATCGTTTGTACATTGCCTTCACATTTTTCAACCTTTTCTTCACAATCATAAAAGAGAACTTGTTTTTACAATACAGGCTCGGATCCTTCTGCACAATCCTGCCACAAGGAGTAAATGTGATTAAATTCAGCAGCCACAGAAGTGCAGAACATACGTGTCCCTCCGTGTGATCTTTGAGAGTCACTGCACAGTTACGTACAGCAGGAACTCTGAAAATGCAAATATTCTTACCACCAAATTTTAGTATCTTCAGTATGGAAAATGGTTGCTGAATTCAACTTGACTTCCTCTTATAATCATTTTATATCAATACCTCTGTGTTCTGTATGTTAACTTTAAAATACGGGTCGAATGTCGCCTCTTGACGGTCTCTCTCTACCCTCTCGTGCAACTTCTGTCCATCACAATTTTTCTGACCCTGACACACGAGGAACTGACAGAATTGGCTTCAGAAGTGCAGAACGGCACCGTGTCCTGGGGCAACGACTGTGTGTGTGTGTCACACAAACGCTGCACGCTTTGTTAAAAGCTGTGACCTGGGCAGAAATAAGGCCCGTCAGCAGCTGCGACTGCCAGGGGGAATTTTGGGATGTCCCGTGCTGTCGGGAGCCGCAGCCGAGGCCCCGCGCGTGGGGCTCAGCACCCCCCGGAGCCTGCCCCAACCTCAGCACGTGGCTGCAGGAGAGTGCCCTCGGGAAGAGTTAAGCCTTTGTCTCGTGTCTCTCGGGGCTTCAGGGGGAAAAAAAAAAACCCAAAAGAAGTCACTTTTTGACTTGAGCACAGTCCTTTTAACGGCAACGCGTTTCTTTCAACCTGGGACTGAACCACTGACACCAGAGTGAACAGCACACAACTCTCACAAGCTGTAAACCACCGTTAGGAGCCAGTAATTGGAAGGGTTATTAATTGGGGGAGTAGGTTAGGTGCTGCCCGCTCCAGAGAAAGGATGGCTGTGCCTTTTACCTTTTGCCGTGCCGGACGCGGAGGCTGGTCGGGAGGATCTCTTGCGCTGCCCGTTCTCTACAGTTTCCTGTGAAGCGGCAGAATCCTCTGTTCTTGAATTTCTTCTATTTGGAGTTTTAGACTTTTCACAATTCTCTTTTGTCTCATTACTAATAAAGTGGGACAAAATATTTCGGATGAAGTGTAAGAAGAATTACGTTTTCCTATGCAACTCAGACAAGCTGGAGGATGGACCGACACAGGTACCAGTTCCGGACTATTAGCACTGAAGATATGAAATGCTAGAGATACCAGAAGTTTTATCAGATGAAGAATGACCTGAGTAAGCCAGAGTATAGTCCGTTTCTATTAAAAATTATCAGAGGATACAGAATTGAGAAGTCCTCAAAGAGAATATTTTCAACATTAGAAGCCCAAGAAATTACAGATGCATTACAAATTGTCTGCTCTGTTTTCCACAGGTGCCACCATTACTGAAGTCTAGGAAAAGCAAACAAGTTACATTAGAGACTGCTACGATACGGGAACACAGAGTTGAAATTGCAGCTGAACATAAGGAGGAACCACGACCCCTTCAGTGAGTACAGCCAGCTTTTGTTTTCACTAAAAAGACTCACTCCATTGATCCAAGTGATTTCTTTACAGATTAAAAAGTTTACGGTTTATTTAAAACTTTCTTCAAGCTTTAAAGCTTGAAGTTAAATTTTTTTTTTTTATGACAGCTTTTTCTACTATAAAAAAATAATTTTAGGTAGTGTGGAAATCCCTGTTTCTTGTCACTGAGATAATAAATGGAGTGCTATGGTTTGTAATTAAACTCCTCTTTTATTTTATCACTCTTAACCCTGGAAACTCATCCCGAGGTTTGGGTGTTTGCTCCTTAATGCATTAACACCAGACAATTCCCAATGAGGAAGCTAAGCTTATCTCCTGCAAATTCAAAGGTGAGTAATCAAACAAATTATTTGGCTGATAATGGAAAAGGAGAATGAAAGCTCATTTCATGCCCTTTGGGTGACACTTGCAAGATTTCAAGAAAGGCTGCCCTGATCTGAGAACTGACAGAAACCACCCAGAGCAGAGCTGTGGGTTACAGAGGTCCCATTACTGCGTCAGTGTGTTGGAGGAAAAACTACTACAAATACTTGTGGGTGTAAGTAACAGCTGTCTGAAATAAAACACAGTTTGTCAACGGAAAGAGAGACAAACCCTCTCTAGCAAGGAAACACATGGTAGAGGAGAAGGATATGGAAGCACGTGGATTGTCTCAGATACAAAATAAATACTGCGATCTATTTCTCTCTAAATCAGTATTAAGGGCCATCTATGAACTGACTCCTCCAAACAGGTCACAAACTGGTCTTCTGCTACCTAACTGGGGCAGCTGAAGCCACAGCCACCCGCTGCAGAGGACACCTGGAGGTGAGTGAACAGGCAGCAGCAGCTGAAGGTCAGTTATTCCAGAGCATTTTTACAGATTCCAGCGATTAATCCATAGTTTGGATTGTCTCATAGGAACCAACACATCACCTCTCTACTTTTTACAGGGGGAAATCAAGTTGGCCCAAGTGAAAATATCTCTCGTGCTTTGTAGGTTGAGAGGTTCCTCTAAGGTTTGTCCCGCACAGTGTTTAACTGCGGGGGCTCAAAGCCCACCCCTCTCACTATCAGCCATTGCCAGATTCACAGTTTGCCTGAAACCTTCCCTTCGTTTCTGACCTTGCTCAGAAAAGCATCAGTCCAGAAAAATCCAAACAGAACTGCACTGGGGTAATTTGATGTGCTGTGTGAGTCTGGAGAACGTGATGTGCTGTGTGAGTCTGGAGAACGGTCACCCAAGGACACTGCGTTGGGAGAACCTGCTCATCTCCCAGGTGTTGCACCTTCAGCTTTTTAGAGAAAAAACAAACTTATGGTGAAATTTCAGTTTGTCTTTGATAGAACTAGAAAGATCCCAACCCAAGTGAAGGTAAATATAGTTAAACATTCAATTCAGAGTCATTCCTGATCTGAGAAGGCGCATTATGTCACCTCCCTTTCCAAAGAGGACACTGCCTTGTTTCCTGATGGACCACCCAACCGAGGTGTCCCTCCTGCTCTGCCTTAGGGCATCACTCCATGAGGAGGGGGCATCAAAACCCCGGCCAGCTGTGCCATCACCCTTACCTGAAAACCTGACAAAGGTCTGTCATTACAGCTGCCCAGACCTGCTGGGTCTAGAATCTAACAGAAATAGATCTTGGAAACCATGTTTTCTTCTAACAGAACACAACCATCTGAAATTTGATCTTTTAATTACTGACTGTCTTAATCGGGACAAGATGAAGTTTCTGCTTGGCTTTCCTATCAGGTTTTGGGAAGGTGTCAACAAGCAAACACAAAGGAAAGCTGGAGAAAACAGTCATGAAGGCAGAAGAAGAGCAAACTTTAGAAAGACCTACTTTTCAGAAAACAAAAATCCACACGACAGCTAAGCTTGACGTGGCTTTGGAGGTTTTAGTTTTGATTTGTTTTCAGAAAATAGCAAACAGTGGAACCATCAAGACCCTTCCAGGACGTGAAAGACTCAGGCCTGAAGGGACAAGAGGAAACACTGCCCAAAGCATGAAGACAGACTCGGGAAAAAGTTACGGAACAGTCTGCGTTTCAGCATTATTTTGAACCATTCAACTCTCCCAATTTCTTAGCAGGACAGAAAGGGTATGGACAAGATAATGAAAAGCAGTAGAAGTTGTGCAATTGAAGCAAAGAGAAAGGAGCTTCATCCCATGAAAGCTACAGCTATTCTGAATCTACACAAACTATCTCCTTACCTTTGACCAGCAACTACTGGAGCATTTGTTTCAAGTTCTACAAGAGAAAAAGATAATTTTTAAGTCTGCTATAGAAGTACGTACCCGCTGACAAGGCATGACTATCTCACATTTTTGCTCATTATGCATTAGGTCTGAAGAATAAATTTCTCCCAGCTCTTGTTACCCTCAAAGCAAAGCAGGCTGAGTTTCTGGGTACCACACCAGCCACACGCTCCTCCTGACTGTGCCCTGCACCAGCTCAAACAGAGAGAAGTTAAAAAGAACCCTGCAGAAGAAAACCGTAGAGAAACTCCCTGATTGTAGCCCTTGCTCTCCTCTTTTTTAAACTTCCATTTTAGACAGTTTATTCCTTCTAAAACATCTAGGTTTTGTTAGTTTTAAACCTTAAAAGCACTCATCTGGATACGCATGGAAAATTTTGCCTTAACTCAACCACCTCTCAGAGCAATATCTTCTAATGCAAAAGTAGACAATTTTCTGAAGCCCAATTGTACTTCTACCAAATGGGTAAAAATGTGTGGGGAGATGATGTAAAGAGCAGCCTGCCCTGTCCCCTTTCTCTGTCGCTCTCCTGGGGTTTTTACACACACAGATCAGGCTTCCCTTTGAGCTGCCACCAGGATGAACAGCTCTCCTTTTCACCACGTAAGATTTCTAAGCTTTTTACTGTCCACCTTTTCATTCTCCAGATCCTTTGTTGAGAGGGAGCAGCTACACCTGAACCCAGCACCTCTCATGAGAAACTGCCCCTGGGTCAGGGATTGCCACGGCAGCGCGACGTCCTGCTCCCCCCTGTCACCCTGCCTGCAGCAACCCCCCTCCCTGCTGAACACCCCCACTCCTGGGGACAGCGCTGCACAGAACTGTGGCTTTACGACCCATCTAGCAGCCAAAGTTTGCTAGAGTGTGCACAAAGAATAAAGGTGTAATAAAAGTAAGAGAACAGGTAATATCTGTCCCCTTATGGTAAATACCCCTTCCAATTTGTATTGGTGGAGCATCAGACTCACCGGTGTAAGTGTGCACAGCACCGTCTGGGAAAAACATGTCTTGGCAACAAAAGAAAAATAGACTAAACAACACAAAATTTGTGTCCTACCCCAAATTTGAACAGGGAGAACACACCACAACAAAAATGGATAAGGTCAGTGCTATTTCCCCCAGCAGGGAGTCCCCAGCACGGCCACATCGGCGCTGGGGCAATGACTCAGCCATAGGGCGACAGAGTGCAGGAACATCTTTGTTTAAGTGGAAACGTAAAGAAAGCAGTTTAGTACAACTTGTACTTTCTGAAAGCTCTGCTTCTAATTGTATTTGAGATGGCAAATTGGTGGAGAGTGGCACTTCCCATGTGCAAGTCCATGTCTATCCCGTTTTCCCTACCCATCTTGGGAATTACTTTTTTAAAACGCCACAGAACTGATGGTGAAACACCGTGATAACAGATGGCACCAACAAAAAGTCATCTGCCAGGGCTCCATCCCTGAGACACTGCCGAGGGTTCATTAAAAGCTGAACAGAAAAAAAAAGGATTACAAGTCTAAAACTTACATTCCCAGTATGGCTTTTGAAAATATTTTCAGAAGTGTCCCATAGAAAAGAAAAACTCCTGTTTGCCCTTAAAACTTCAGAGCTCAAACAAAACTTATCACTGCAAATCCAGCCCTTCCAGTTTATCCCCCAGGATCTAAAAACTGCCTGAGTAATTTTTTCATTTATTTTACTTGATCCCACCCTGAATCTCCAATAAGGCTTTGGAAACTTCTAAAGCTCAGGGTATCTAACAAGGAAAAGTAATCCCAAATAATAGAAAAGGAAACCAATCCCCAAGCTATCAAGCATATTAGTGACCATTAAATATGCATTAAAATAAATGCATTTTCAGTTACAAACATAAAGAGTTTAGTTCACCTATATTCCGCTTTTCCAAAGTGAGATTTACCTGTTCTTTGAACAGTACTTTCTGATGCTGCAACTGAACTTTTTTTCTGTGTTAAGTGTTGAGAGGATGCTGGAATAAAAGTAGAGGGAAAAAACATTATTTTCAAAGGGAGTCACAAGAATTTTCTGTTGTGCAATCGGGCTGCTTTTACAAAATGCTGTATCTTCCCGCTTGTCACATTCTCTCATTTAGAGATGCAATTGTTTTAATTACCTCTATTTCAACCCCCCCTCCCCCATCTCTCCCAGTTTAAAATAAAAAAAAAACTTTGGCAAAACTATCCCAAGCAAGTTTTCTCAAACTAGAATAACTGACAAAATTATTAGATCATAAAGCACATTTTTAAAAGGTAACACTTTTTAACCAGACTGAGAAATTAAAGAAAGTCCTAGAAATTAAAGAGTTTAGTCTCTCTCAGGTTAATGCTCATTTCAACAGAAGCTCTGGGAAAAAATAGCAACTTTGCTAAGGAATGAATGCTCTCACTCTTTCAATTAAATTGCAAGAGTGCAAAATATGCTCCAAGGCTCCCTTGAAGTCCTCTGGCACTAAGACCACATGACTTAACATTTCTTAGGTTGCCAAGTTAAAAAATAAGACGAAAAAACAATTCTTGTTGGGCTAATGCTTTCTAGTCTTCTCTTCTATGTGAAATCGAACCTAGGAAGAACATGAAGACAAAAAGTACAACATTCCTGTTTAAATATGGAATATCCACTTCTGATTTTCTCCTAACAAACCCAAATTCCCTCTGTGAAGCTCAAAGTGAACATCTGCACCCTCAGTCAGTTTGCGGACAACATCAAGCAGGCTGGGAGTGTTGATCTGCTGGAGGGCAGAAAGGCTGTGCAGAGGGATCTGGACAGGCTGGAGGGATGGGCTGAGGTTCAACACGGCCTAGTGCCAGGTCCTGCACTTGGGTCACACCAACCCCATGGACACTCCAGGCTGGGGCAGAGTGGCTGGAGCTGCCTGGCAGAAAAGGACCTGGGGGTGTTGGTCGACTGTCAGCTGAACATGAGCCAGCAGTGTGCCCAGGTGGCCAAGGAGGCCAACAGCATCCTGGCCTGTGTCAGGAACAGCGTGGGGAGTAGGACTGGGGAGGTGATGGTCCCCCTGGACC
>JAHREE010150804.1:0-29055 GCA_033628505.1 Tringa tobata | reverse complement strand
TGGTTCCAGCTGGGATGGAGTTAACTTTCTCGCAGCAGCTGGGGCAGCGCTGTGTTTTGGATCTGGGGTGGACACACAGCCACACCGCGCTGGTGTTTTGGTTGTTGCTGAGCTCTCAAGGCCATTCTGCTCCTCACCCCACCCCGCCAGCCATGGGCTGGGGGGGCACAAGGAGCTGGGAGGGGACACGGCCGGGACAGCTGACCCCCAGCACCAAAGGGACGTCCCGTGTCCCGCTCAGGACATAAAGCTGGGGCAGGAGGAGGAAGGGGGGACGCTGGGAGCCATGGCCTTTGTCTGCCCCAGTCACCGTTACGCTGAGGGAGCCCCGCTGTCCTGGGGGTGCTGAACCCCCCCTGCCCCTGGGGAGCGGGGAACGGGCTCCTTGCTTTGCTTTGCTTGTGTGTGTGGCTTTTGATTCACTTTTTAAACTGTCTGTATCCCAACCCACGAGTTTTTCCTCCCTTCTACCCTTCCGATTCTCCCCCATCACGACTCGGAGGAGGGAGCGAGGGGCCACGTGGGGTTAAACCACCACAGTCCTTTCTAGTGCCCAACGTGGGGCTCAACAGGTTGAGATAACGCTGGATTTGATTAAAATGTGCCAGATTGAGTTTATAGCAATTATTGCTGTTTGGCCATTACCCGGCAGACTCTCACGCTCGCCATGAGGCTCGCTTGTCTTACTGTATAATTAAGAGTCTTGCGCTCGTTAGCGGTTGCTTCCCGCTTTGGCTGCTTGCTGCACTGCTGATTGCTTCTCGTCCTGCTCTGCCGGGCTCGGGAAGGTCCCTATCCCAGCAATGGAGATGTTCCTGGGCTGCAGAGGGGCAGAGCTGCTGCTGCCTGCGCTGCCGACAGGATGGAACTGGGAGGAAGTACCTGCAGACCCTCAGGTGAGCGAAGGAGGGAGAGGAGCTGCTTTAGGTGCCAGAGCAGAGGTTCTCCTGTGGCCCGTGGTGAAGACCACGGTGAGGCAGGCTGTGCCCTGCAGCACACAGAGGTCAACGCCGGGGCAGGGGACGCTGGTGGGAAGGACCCAGCCACGAGCAGCTCCTGAAGAGCTGCAGCCCCTGGGATGGACCTGCGCTGGAGCAGGGGAAGGCTGTGAGGAGTCACCTCCCAGAAGAAGGAGGAGCGGCACAAACAAGGAGGGGTGAACTGACTGCAACTGCCATTCCCTGTCCCCCTGTGCCACGCGGGAGGATGGGGGGAGCGGCACAGAAATCGGGAGTAAAGTTAAAGCTGGGATTTAAGGTGCACGTTATGGGAATTACTCTAGCAGGAACACCTTGGTGCCAGGCTGGGAGCAAGGGGAGGACTTCACTGCAACGTTTAATCCCATAACTTGGTCCAAAGGGACCAGGGGTGGAGACTGCAATGGATATATCTTTATATTGTTGTAACCCAGGATTTGAATTGTGTGTTACAGGAATTGCTACAGCAGGAACCACCAACGGAGGATGAGCTTTCCAAGCAGCAGTGCAGTGCAGCAGTGACACCACCTGAGCTGGTTTTGGTGCCCAGTGCCTCCACCCAACACGGCATTGCTCCTAGGCTGGGTGATGCCAGGGCAGATGGAGCACAAGGTCACAGACTGGATGAACTTAATGGACATTTGTGGACGTTTACGGACACTTTACAGACATTCCACAGGGGTGGTCCATGGACTAAAGGAATGATATCTGTGTATCATATCAAAGGATGGGAAGGAGGGGGTGGTTAATGAGGGACTGAATAGTGTGGGACCTGAGCATGACATAAATGGTATGGAATAAGGGGTGGAGAATGTCCTGGTTCCAGCTGGGATGGAGTTAACTTTCTCGCAGCAGCTGGGGCAGCGCTGTGTTTTGGATCTGGGGTGGACACACAGCCACACCGCGCTGGTGTTTTGGTTGTTGCTGAGCTCTCAAGGCCATTCTGCTCCTCACCCCACCCCGCCAGCCATGGGCTGGGGGGGGGCACAAGGAGCTGGGAGGGGACACGGCCGGGACAGCTGACCCCCAGCACCAAAGGGACGTCCCGTGTCACGCTCAGGACATAAAGCTGGGGCAGGAGGAGGAAGGGGGGACGCCGGGAGCGATGGCCTTTGTCTGCCCCAGTCACCGTTACGCTGAGGGAGCCCCGCTGTCCTGGGGGTGCTGAACCCCCCCTGCCCCTGGGGAGCGGGGAACGGGCTCCTTGCTTTGCTTTGCTTGTGTGTGCGGCTTTTGATTCACTTTTTAAACTGTCTGTATCCCAACCCATGAGGTTTTCCTCCCTTCTACCCTTCCGATTCTTTCCCTCATCAAAACTGGGGGGAGTCTGGGAGGGGCTGCGTGGTCCCAGCTGGTGCCTGGGGTCAAACCACGACACCCAAGTCACCCCGAAGCTGCCATCTACCCACACATCGGCTGCTTAGTTCTAGGCAAGTTACTTGAACCAGGTTTTCACAGCTGGCCATAGACTGTGCATTCCTTCAGACTTAATCTGAAACCACACAGCCTGTTTTGCAGCAGTGTTGAGCTGACAGGCCACACCACGAGCATTTAGAATTATATAGCAGGTATTTGAAAGACTTTTTTCAAGGCCTATTAAGTTAGCATGATTTGTTTTACATCTGCTATGAAGCATTTCTACACCTGTAAAAGGCAAGTAACAGCTTCTGCATTTTATTTTAGTATGAGTTAAGCCAATTAAGGATTGTCACAAAAGATCACTTGCTATAGATGATGAGAGTCGTTTCAGTCCAGAACTAAAATGTCCATGAGAAAATTAATTACATCTTCAGGAAGGAATCTTGACATTGTGCAGAAGATGCAGGTTGGGGCTACACACTGAATAACCGAGGAAAAAAAAAAAATATTCAATAACCACTAACTACTTGAATGCCATCCACTCTTTGCACCAAATTGGACACCTGCCTCTGGAAAAGGTAGCGTTAACTTCAGGTTAAAGAGTTAAAATGATTATTCAAAGGAGTGGGACTGGTGGAACCAGAGCCACACTGACAGGTCAGCGTGCCATTTCTTACCTTTTTGCTTGTTTAATAACTTAACTTTGAGATTTGGATACTCCTGTGTTACAATTTTCTGTGCAAAGTTTTTCCATTTTTTTTCTAAAGCAAACTGAAAACAATCCCCAGAAGTTCCATCAGGTGGATTCCTGTCAATGCCCCTGTGGCTCCTCTGCAGCATTAGAATAATTAGATACAGCACCCCCCCCTTCACCCCCTCCGCTGAGTATCGGTACAGCAGCAGCGCTCTACAGCCCTGGGCTGGCATCAGCAGCCTGTCAACAGCAAAAATGGGGACAGCTGGCCAATGAAGAATACGTTGGCCAAAGAGGAATTAAGAGATTCAGCAATCTCATATTTCCATTGAATAGGTACTAGGTAATAGATAATTATCTCTCAATATTATGCATTTGCCTCTTTCCTCTTAAGAGCTGGAGGTTTGGTTTTTTTCCTTCCTAATCTCTCCCAGGCCAGGAAGACCAGGGCTGCTTTGGGCTCATTATCCTTGTACCCACAAAGTACCAGATTCCTCCCTCTAAGTTCCAGCTGCAGCTTCAACTAAGAGAGAAGTTCCAGCTCAATTCCAGGCAGAAACATGTCAGGATATACATATAATTCAGGAAACAATCCCCTCCCCAAAAATCTCTACTGCATGTGTTATACAGAGGCTTAGAAAGTATTCCCCAACCTTTGTGGCTGTCAGACTGCAGGAAACAGGCAGCCTGCTCTTCCCAGGGCGGCTGTACCATGTGCCCACTGACACATTGGAACACCTTCTACCCTTCCTCTTACATCTCCCAGTAATTGTAGGGACTGGTGGTGACATAATTAGGTTTATAACCAAGCTGGGATGTTTGCATGGTGGGTTTTTTTTTAAAATCTTCAATGAACTTTCCAGTGGCAGACTTACCAGTGGGTTATCATTTAACTCTTGAGAGAAATTGGTAGAACATGAAATAACACAGGTCCTTTCTCACCCCATACTTGCTGAACAAATATTAACAAGTTGCCCATGGAGCTTCCCTACGCCCCTTAAAAAAAACAATGTAATATTAAACCTACGTTGTTTGTTCTAGTTGTTGATTATTTTTCTTCTTCCTTGGAGGCTTCTTCTTCTTCGGCTTGTTGGCATTCTGATTATTTTGTTTGTTGTTCACACCAAAGTGTCCTGCTGATATATCGCTTTGTAGAAGGTTAACCAAGAGCGGACTTGTGAGCGTAACATCTTTATTGACAGGAAAAACAGGATTCTGCCCACAGGAAATCTGATTCCCATTTGGCGTTCCACTAAACCCTGTATTGAAAGGCAGCCCATGGCTGGAGAAATGACTCCCTGAAGCATTGTTGTTTCCTTGCATTGCTTGCATATGAGAAGGCACCATGTTTGGCTGCTGCACAGGAACATCAGGTAACATCTGTGTCAAGTTCACATCATTATTTGTTGTAGTAGTAGTATCCCCAAGTTGCTGAGATACATGAGGACCAGGTCCAGTGGGTCTTAAAACTTGCCCTTGAATTCCCATCACCTGAGAAGGATTTCCATTCACAGGGCCTTGCTGTGCCATCATCTGCCCTGAGAACTGCACCATGTTTCCTTGCATGTTTGGGGTTGGTCCTCTCATCAGCTGAGCTGGCCCCGACATAACATTGGACTGGTTCTGAGTACTAAAAGGCTGTTTATTTCCTTGCATCTGAGTGGTCATCATCTGTTCCATCATCGAGTTCTGCTGTAACAAGACCTGGCCCTGAGGTCCCATCATCTGATTGTGTGTAGACATCATCTGTTGTCCCTGCTGAGGAATCATCTGTTTGGGTGGGGTCATCCTCTGGGGAGAAGGACCAAGATTTTGGTTTTGTGGTGTCACCATCATTTGGCCTTGAGGCATGAGCTGAGTTCGAGAAAGTATCATCTGATTTTGAGGATTCAGCGATCCCTGAGCCTGAATGTTCACCATCTGTCCTTGAGAGGACACAATTTGCTGGTGCATTCCCATGAGCTGAGACTGTGGTCCTTGCTGTGGCTGTCCTGGCATGTTGCCCATGTTAACTTGTGGCACCCCAGTAGCACCAGCCTGCTGGTTGTTCATATTTCCATGAAGTCCCATTAGATTGGTCTGCATCATATTTGGTGGGCCGTGTGGTGCTTGCATCTGATTTTGAGGAGGTCCAGATCCTTGGCCACCTTAAAAAAAAAAAAAAAATGCCAGTAAGAAATTGACTGGAGTGGTATATGAGTTTTCACAACTCCAAAATTGTTTTCCTCCCTTTTCCAAAAAACTGGAATATCTGACATACTTGGAGTCCTGTGATGCAATGTTTGATGCTAGAGATACCGGTTAGTTGTCAAAAGAGAACATCAGACTTCTCAAAATAAACACTCAGAAGATGCAACATTTCATTTCAGTTCTTATCTGCAAGTAAGTTTTAAAATCTTCCATATCACCTCACTCAACAGAGTCATTCCTAACCAAAATAAGCGTCAAACCTTGAGGTTATTTTATAAGGGGTTATGAAGTAAATTCATGGAGTACTGATGAAACGACAGCAGCAAGGTTTCCATAATCCAGACCAAAGACTGATAATCAAATTGTTAAATGGAGACGTTTGTGAACTAAAGATGTAATTTTTACAGGGTTGCCTGTAAGTAGACTTCCAAAGCTTTCAAAGGATCTAATAAATAATTCTGTGTAGTTTGTTCTGCTTCTAAGATAACAACACTTTTTTTTTTATTTTTTTTTTTTTTTCTGGGCAAGAAGTTCCTTTTGTGTTGTAACTTTATTATCCCTAGCCTCCAAATTTCCATGCTACTTCCATTCAGTTTCTTAACAGGTATTTCTGGATCCTACTATCCCAGTCCTAATCAATACTAGGGGTGGTGTTTGAAAAGCACGAGCAGCCTCCTGCTGTTCTTTTCCTCATTTCCCAACACACAGAGAATGCCCCTGCAGCCCAACTCCCTATTAACGACAAGAGTTTAGTGTTTTGGTATGTGTGACCCAAGTAAAAGCATCATTTTCTACAAAAAAAAAAGAAAAAAAAACCTGCAGAACACCACGTTGGTAACAGACCTGTGTGCTGGACGCTCTGGCTGGTCTGTAGCTGCGGGGCCCCGCTGCTCCCCGGCGTTCCTGGGGCGCTGGAAGGCACCTGCCCTGCCATGAAGTTCTGGTTGGCCTGGCCTGCGGGGAACCCCGGGGGCAGGCGCTTGGGCATCCCTAAACACAAGGACGTTGTTAACGGGAAGCACGGAGAACAGGAAGAAAAAGAAGAGAAAATCAGCCATGTGCTGTCACGTTGCAGGTTTAGGCAGAACGTGCTTTTTGCCAAAAAACGAAACCCACTGAAGACATTTATAGTTCTCTCCCGCGCAGTAATTCTGCCTAACAAACTACTATCATTCAGTTCAAACTGTAATTTAACTACAAAACTTACCCCACAGAGAAGGCAAAAAGTCCATGTTTTCGAAACTAGAAATTAAAGTCACATAGTTTGCTGCTTTCTTACCTACTGCATCTCAACTCTAATCGAGCCCTTGACTTACTCCACGTGCAGAAACACAAATACCTTGCATTTTAGTCACAGTGATGTGCTCCTCTCATACCATGATGTGCACCATCACACCAGGTACACGTTCCTCAGCGCTGCTGCTGGGTGTACACACACTCAGAGCAACGTCTCAGCCCAGAGCAGGCTGAGTCACCCCTCGAGATGGCATGTCCAGGGTCCCCAACAGCTGCTCCTTCAGGTAACCCTACTATTCCTGCTGCCCTTCTCACAGCAAAACACCACCCTGCCCTGGGACAGAGAGCAAACCCTCCCCTCCACCCACCAACCTCAGTAGCAGCAGAGATGATGGATTAAGAAGAAGATAGATTAAGAAGAACCCACTTCTTCTTAACTTGCTGTCAAACAGTCAGTGTCACAGACCCAGAGGCCACCCCGTCCTCCCTCGGTTTTCTGACCCACGATGCACAGCCAGAACCTCAGCTTAGTCCTTCCGCCGTTACAGCTTTCTTGCACACTTAATCGTATGGCTGGTGTTAACTAATCAGGACATGGGTTTGTAATGAATATTTCAAGATCATCAAGTTTACAGGTCAAACAATCATAGAATTGTCTGGGTTGGAAGGGACCTTTAAGATCATTGACTCCAACCACCAACCCAACTCTGATAAAAACCATCACTAAACCATGTCTCTAAGCACTATGTCAATCCATGTCTTTTAAATACCATCAGGGATGGGGCCTCAACCACTGCCCTGGGCAGCCCATTCCAAGGCTTAATAACCCTTTCCATATCAAAATGGTTCCTAATATCCATATCTAAACCTGCTGTGGAGCAACTTGAGGCCACTTCCTCTTGTTCCATCACCTGTTCCTTGGGAGAAGAGACCAACAACCCTACACCCTCCTTTCAGGGAGTTGGAGAGAGCGAGAAGGTCTCCCCTCAGCCTCCTTTTCTCCAGGCTGAACACCCCCAGCTCCCTCAGCCTCTCCTTACAAGACTTGTGCTCCAGACCCCTCACCAGTTCCGTTGCCCTTCTCCAGACCCATCAGCAAATACGGAACATACACTTCTTGAAACATCACATCACCAGACTATAGTTTTAGTGCTGTTAAACTTTTAGGGAAGTTTTGCACGTAGGAATGCTTGAACTGAGAATAAAAGAAGTGTTGACTTGGCCTATTCCAAATCTGATGTAAATTCTGATTTGTGAAATTAATGGGGTGAAACGGAACCGTTTGAATGAATTCATCTGCACCAAACCTTTAAATCCAAGATGGTTTAAAAATTGAAAAATCTATAATTACAACTTTGTTAACATAAAGCAAGATGGCTTAAAAATTGAAAGATCCATAATTACAACTTAATTAACATCTAAATTGCAGCAAGGAACGAGCACGCACAGAAGCCAGGCAAAAATCTCAGCAAGTGGAAGCACCACAGCTTTGCTGAAACCAAGGGGATCCTGCCTTCTTAAATCAGCTGAGGATAGAGCTCAGAGCAGGACTACTGAATTTAGCAGTAAGGTCTCCAGTAAGTCCAAATAATGTATTTTTATATGTTTATTTGAGGTGGTTTTTAACTCAAAATGTAGGGTTTTGTTTGTAGTAGGCTTACTTAGAAAGGGAGGAGAAAAGGGAGGTGACACTCTCTATGGGCTGTGGCTGCGCTACCTCGAGGAAATGATTCCTGATGGGGACATATGGCTAGTGAGGCAAAACTGCAGGGAAATGTGACTATAATAAATAATAAATAACTGCTTCCAGATGGAGACAAGATAAGATATACCAAGTATAGGGCACTGCCAGATCCTAAGAACAGTCTGGAAGAGAAGAACTTGGAAACTGAGACAATTCACCTGAACCAAATTCATCTGAATTCAAATGAGAACCCGTGGTACAACCAGGGAAAACAAGGAGCTTGTCCATACCAGCACACCAGGAAAAGGGCATTCCTTACAACTTTTGGACAGATTTCAGATGTACAATGTGAGAATGCAAGAAACTAGAACATATATATGTGCGTGGGTGGATAAAGAACATGGCTCATAGTTTATAAGTACAGAAAGAAAATACTTTAAAGGCTTAAACAAGAGGTTGTGTCTGGATAAATGAGAGCAGCCGTTCAAGAGAAACACGAACAAATGAGTGAGCAGAGAGAAGTGCTACACGTCTGGCACAGAGGGCTCAAGGGGAAAAAGAAATACACCAAGGACACAACAGAGATCTTGGGACTGACAAATGAAATTCCTTCAACTGTCAGAGAAGAATTGCAGGAGTAATAACTAAAAGATGTGAGAGCAGAGGTCTGAGGAGAAAACTAAAGACAACACAACCAAAGGGGAATTGAAAACATCGCTTGACCTCCTAATTACAGAATAGGGAGTACAGTGGCATGGCAGTAACATCTCTTTCCTCTTTTCTATGGCAAGAACTGGTGACAAATAAAGACAGGGTCAAGAAGAGACATCCACAACTTAGAAAAAGATGTAAAATAATGCCTCAGTTCTGTAGTAGAAAATGTAAATGGTGACAGAGGAAGCTGAAGAGAGAAAGAAAACATTCATTTGTTCTTATTACACTCTCTCCCTCTTTCTCAAAAAATATCCCCCTCCCAAAAAGACCACCACCAAAGCAAAAGAAATAGCCCCACACCATCTCTGAATATCCTGAACTTGCTTAAAGGCAACAGAAGAAGTGTCAAGAGGACACGTGGCAGTCATAACCAGCAATGGCATGTAGCCTTTTCTCTCTGCAGTGGCCCAGAGTCCACCCTGCAGCCACCACTGGGACACTACAGGACAGAGACAGGCAGCAGAAACACGGTGACACTGCTGCTTATCCACCCACACCCACGTCATACTCCCATCTAGGCTTTTATTCTGCCTTTTAAAGGATCTTTTCAAAACCGACAGCAACGTTAGTTCTAGCCTATTTTATGCTTCTTCTCATTTAAAAATAGAAGAAGGTCTCAGTTCTTCTTACCTCCTAAGCCAGGGTGTAAACCTTGTGGACCTTGGTTTTGCTGCTGCATCACCATGAAGTTGGGGGGTACGTTCCCCTGCTGCACCATAGGATTACGACTGGGAGAAGTGACAGGCTGCTGGAATCCCTGGGGAAGCGTGCTGCTCTGGGGGGGCCTTGGTCCCATCTGCTGCTGTGTCTGGGGAACTGTTGGAGATGATGCAGGAGAGCCCTGCTGGAAGGAGGAGGGAGAGGAAGCAGGAGACTTGTTGGTCAGGTGGGGTTGTTGTAGTGGCGTAGGAACCCGTGAGGGCCCTCCCTGAAGGCTTTTCATTTGAGGAGCAGTAAACTGGCCAGGATTGCTCATTTGGGGAAAGTTTGAGTGAGCCTGGGAAGCTTGCTGGCTTCCAAAAGGGTATGGAGGCGGAGGATGAGTAGGAGTTTGTACTGTTGCTAGAGATGGTCTTGCTTGAAGTTGCTGCTGCATTTGTCCAGGCAGCGGGGCCTTTTTCCAGCCCTGATTTACTGTCAATGTACCCAATGCTCCCTGCGTTGGAGGAGGCTGAAGTGCTCCAGAAGGAAGCTGGTTCCAACCAGGGGGAACTGGAACCTGTGCTGGTGAAGTAAATGAAGGTCGAATACCCTGCTGTGGCTGCTGGTGTGGCTGGGGAGGACGCGGCTGCAACTGCGTCTGCTGCTGTAGCTGCTGGAAGTTGGCTGAGTTCATCTGCCTGTTTACTGGGACTGACTGCATTGAATGGAGCTGGGGAGCTAAAGATCCAGATGGATGATTTTGCTGCTGGATATTTAGCCCAGATAAGAGTGGGTCCATTGCATCTATTAAAATAGCAAAGAAAAGTTAAAAAAATAAAAATAAAAATAGTAACCTACTGTAGACAAAACCCACCCCAAAAGAAGAAAGGCTAAATTGCTCGCTTGCATTTGCTTACTCTGCACAAAAATTCACGCTCCAGCGTTCCGATTTCTCCAACAGACAGAACAGACAATGCTCTATATGTTTTCAAAATGTTGGGGAACCCTGAGCAGCCAGGTCTTATAAATTTATAACCTCTACAATAAAGCACAAGAGCTCCACAGCACTTTTTACTACAGACTAACGTAAACCTTCTACACACTCAGGATCGTAGAACCACAGAACCTCTCCAGTTGGAAGAGACCCACAAGGATCATCGAGCCCAACTCCTCGCTCCTCGCAGGACTGCCTCAAACTAACCCTATGACTAAGAGCATCGTCCAGACACCCCCTGATCTCTGACAGGGTTGGTGCTGTGACCACTTTCCAGGGGAGCAGGAACCAAGCAACCACTCAGTGAAACTTTTCCTCATGTCCAACCTGAGCTTCCCCTGAGGCAGCCTCATTCCATTCCCTCGTGTCCCATCGCTGGTCACCAGAGAGAGGAGATCGGTGCCTCCCCTCCGCTGCCCCCCGCGAGGAAGGTGCAGGTGCCACCCCTCAGCCTTCTCTTCTCCAGGCTGAACGAGCCCAGTGACCTCAGCCACTGCTCCTGAGCCATGTCCTTGAGACCCCTCACCATCCCGGTCACCCTTCTCTGGACACACTCCAGTATCTGATGTCCTCCTCCCCTGGAGGTGCCCAGAGCTGCCCTGGGAGCTGGAGCTGGGGCCACACCGGTGCGGTGCAGAACGGGACGGTCACCTCTTGGTGCTTGGTGTCCCCAGGGCACGGCTGGCTCTTTGGGCTGCCCGGGCTCACTGCTGGCTCCTGCTCAACCTCCATCAGCACAAACCCCAGAGCTCTTTCTGCGGGGCTGCTCTCCAGCCTCTTCTTCCCTGGTTTGTATGTAGAACCCACTGGTTGGTGCTATTATTCCTACCAGTTAAAATAAGTGGCATAATGAGGAATTAAGGGAGTGTCATAAACAAATATTCCCAGAATATTTAAAGCCTTTATGAAAAATGTTGTCTGTAAGAATAAATACTGCAGAGATCTAGAGAAGTTGGCAAATACCACCACCATTTTATGGAGGGACAAGTAATAACCCCCTCTCTTTTTCTGTAGTCTCAAAATCCAAGTAACTTGTACTGGTAGAATTGTGAAGAATAAACCCTAAACATTCTCAACCCTCAATTCTTAAACTTCCCAACTCCTGACCCCTCCTGAAAAGCGCTCGAGCTCAGGCTGGTGCATTCGCTTCCTACCGGAGACCTCTGCCTCCTTCCACTGATCCTTCTCTTACCTTTATTTCAATATAAAGCTCAGTCCCAACAGCTCTGCTGCAGCATTACCACTGCCACTGCTCACTGTATTTGAACCAAACACCCAGCAAGCTGGTGATTTACCAGGCACCCAAATTATTTGCAAAGTTTTACCAGATTAATGGGGGCTGAGAGGCTTCCACAGAAAGAGTAACTCCCAGAAGGGGCAGGGAAGTACTCCGAGACAATTCTGGAGTATTCTAATGAATACAGGCTGAAGCACGTGTGCTAAAGAATAAAAATTTGAGAAGGTTTTCAGGTGAGGACTGTGAGTAAATTGTAGCACCTGGCTGTGAGGAAGGCCGAGGTGTTCTCGGCTGCAGCTCAGCACTAGCAGCGCTCGCCACCATAGAGGAGGGCACATTTCCACTCTGGGACATCATGACAGCTGCAGCATTGCTCACTCTTATTAAACCTTAAATAATAAAAATAAAAATTATCAAGGCTTGCATTTTTTTACATAGAGAAGAATTCTAGATTTTTTTTTAACAAGAAAAATAATTATATTTGTTAATAAAACATTTTTTTTAGAATTAAAGAATTGTTTCTCCGAAATAACCTGAGGACATATAAGTCTGAAAGCTTAGATTCCCTGGTATCAAACAAACAAGTCAAGGTCATGCTGAAGCTTTTCCTTTAGCACCAGACCTACAGAAAGGCTATAGAAGGAAACACTAGTATGAATTATTTGAGCCTGACTTGCCGCTAAAGCCACTAAGTGACAAGATTGTATCACAGTTATACATACTATGGTTTTTGCAAAATCTGACACCGGAAAGGAACTGAGGCGTTGTAGGAGAGAAAAGTGACAATGTTACACTTTCACAGGCTGCTATTTCATAAAATGTTTATATTGTTGACCTGTTGGCTACATTCCCCTCGATGACCCACAGGCAGGACAGGAAGCTGGTGATGGTGACAGCGCAGCCGATTCCCCGGTAAACCTTTCTTTAAATGTTTTACATTCCTTGTTAAGCACACTGACTTCCCCACTATTTAGCAGTGAAACAGTTAAGCAGGTTTATACAGAGTGAAACGTTCTTCCCATTCTTTCTCAGCAGCAGCCACACCTGCATCTTACCTTAACTCTGACAAAAACTGTTCCTTTTTTTTTTAATTGCTTTAAATCCTGTGATACTAATTAGTTTATTTTACCTCATGAACTCCGCTATTAAAATAAACTATATAGCAGCTTTGTTTCAACTCTTCTTAAAATCTGACATTTGTAGACAAGAATTACTTATCATGCCTATATAATGCTCTAAAACATAGAGTTTAATAAAACTACACCTCTCCATGAAAATTAATTCTCTATGATCAGATCTCAAACGTTTATCAGATAATAAAAAGAGAGACTAACAATGACAGTGTCCTGTCCTTCCCTTAATTATAATGGATTTAATCTAAAATAGTCTTATTACTGTATGCTGAATGAAGGCTCATTTTCATAAAAGCAGCCAAACAGAAAACTCTGTGCTAATTTGTGCACATTTCAAAGTGAATGCACTATAGACTCATCACTAACAGTCTTTATGTAAAAAAAAAAAAACCAACCAAAAAAAACCAACAACAAAACAAAACCAACCCCAACCCACCAAAACAAAAACCCAAACCACCAAACCCTCAAAAAACCCCAAACTAAACCCACCTGCCCCACCCAAATTACTCCAATGTTTGTGGGACAAAAAGCAGCCAATTATTTAGTTTACATAACGTGAGATAGGGTTTGACAGTACAGAAAGAAGAACACATCTTAATTAAAACGGCAATTATAATTCCGCAAACAACAGTTGCTGTAATCAGTCAAAGGTTATGATTAGCCTCGGAACAGAATTTCAAAGGGTATAAAGCCAAAGGAATAAAACCCAAAGGAGTTTACCTTGCCCCCCTTGCATGGGAAAGCCGGTCTCCATCCGCACCGCGCTGCTGGCGCCCAGGGGCCCGTTGATTCGCACATCCTGGCTTCTGTTCTGAGCTAAAGCTAAATTGATAGCCCCTTCCCCTAAAAGCAAGGTATGGTTTGGGTGAACTGCATGATACACAGCAAAGCAGAACACAGACATCTCCAAAAGGACATTTAAAAACATGTCAAAGAAGGACGAACAAACTCTACCTATAACGTGCATTTTAAAAGGACAGTTATGCATCAACCTACCCTTATCTTCTGGATTTCAATTTTAAGAAGAATAAACACCATGACAAGCATTGAATGCTGTTGGTTTTACCCTGAGAGTGCTCTTGGGCAATTGTCCAGAACAGATATCTTAATTGTGAAATCCATTGAAAACTTGGTTTTAAGAAAGCCCCATACAAAACACTTAGGGGGAAAAAAAAATTAGGGCACATTTTGCTAACACTCAAAAAACATTTTTCAGGAGGTTTTCTGATGCTCAGAGGATTTTCAGTTATCATTTTTATTACTGAACCTGTCCTTGGAGGAATAAAAGTCTAGAGCTACCTTTTCCCTGAAGTCATTTTCCAAGTTACTAAATTAGAAGTTTTGCAACGTTAACCAAGTACACAAAATCCCTTGCTGAGCATACTTAAATTTTAGCTTAATGCCTTTGGAAGCAAATTAGGTGTGAAATACCTTCGATTTGAACTGAGAGAATTCCCAGGTCCCGAAGCTGTTGGTTATTATTCTGAGCCAAAATTCGCAGCCGCTCGGCAGCTTCCCGGGGTATATTGAAGGTAACGCGGACGCTGTTCCAGGGCTCAATCTTCTGCAGTTTCAACTTGTTGGATTCTTAAAAGAAAAAGGGCCAGAGTCAGTGCAAAGGCAGTTTTCGAACACATACGATGAAATAACTTGGTAATAAAGCACAGCTGAAAAAATTTAAACAATTATTTGGCCCTGCAAATGATGAGTGGTGTGGAAAGGCCAGTGCCAACAGAGTCCTAGCAGTATTTCATTAATTTATTAATATTATTTAGTTCTTCTGAATAGGAATGTTAAATCCACTGCAAAAAAAGAATATTAAAGTTGTGCAAAATATTTAGCTGCACATTCTCTGAAAACCTCTTCTACATATGAGTGTTTCTACGTAGATCAGTTGTTTTAGAAGTAACAAGTGGGAATTAGTAAAAAGGTAAGGCAGTCACAATGGATAGATTTATCTGAAGTGGTACCCAACTAAATTATTGCTACAAAATGAACTTAAGGATAATTAAAAATATATTCCTAATACAGGTTTATAAGCTTCCAGTTTCTAGCTTTCTGAGAGGGAAGTCCCTTGGAAAACAGTAAACACTGGCCCAAAGTAATTCAGCCACTTCTTCCACTGTAACATCACACTTACTAAAAGTTTGGTAACTTTTTGATTCTGAAGAACATGTCATTTAAAAAGGCCAATAACTCATTTCTATTTAGGAATCTCTTGTCCTTAACTAATTCACCGAATCCCTTCTGCTTCTACAGTAATGGTATTACTAAATTCATCCTCTTTCTACCTATAAACAAGCTTTTGGCTGGAACCATGACAGGAGTATTTTTAAAAACTCCTTTTCTGGAGGTTTGAACAGCCCCGTATTTACTGCTACTAATGTTCTAATATTTTACATATAAAAAATATATCATCAGTTCCAATATTTCTAGATATGAGTACCCAAGTTTCTTGTTTTTCAAATATTGCACCTGCTAAGCCTAAACCAATGTTATTTACTAACTTGACACTCTGAATATCCTATTTTGCTCTGAACCAGTTCAAATAACTTGTCACATTGATAATTTTTGTATCAATTTGACATTGATTCTAAAAATTTCCTTTCTGCTTTCTCAGTTGAGGCCTGAATCATGTTCACGACATGTTGACACACCAGAAGGCTGTGCCACCACACAGCGAGACCTGGACAGGCTGGAGAGCTGGGCAGAGGAGAACCTGATGAACTTCAACAAAGGCGAGTGTAGGGTGCTGCACCTGGGGAGGAATAACCCCCTGCACCAGGACAGGTTGGGGGTGACCTGCTGGAGAGCAGCTCTGAGGAGAAAGACCTAGGACACCTGGTGGCCTGTGTCCAGTTCTGGGCTCCCCAGTTCCAGAAGGACAGGGAACTGCTGGAGAGGGCACAGCAGAGGGCTACGAAGATGATGAGGGGCGTGGAGCATCTCTCTTATGAGGAGAGGCTGAGGGACTTGGGTCTTTTTAGTCTGGAGAAGACTGAGAGGGGATCTGATCAATGCTTATAAATACTTGAAGGGAGGGTGTAAAGAGGACGGGACCGGTCTTTTTTCAGTGGTGCCCAGTGACAGGACAAGAGGAAATGGGCACAAACTTGAACATAAGAAGCTCCATCTAAACATGAGGAGGAACTTCTTTCCTGTGAGGTTGTCAGAGCCCTGGAGGAGGCTGCCCAGGGAGGTGGTGAAGTCTCCTTCTCTGGAGACATTCAAACCCGCCTGGACATGTTCCTGTGCAACCTGCTCTGGGTGACCCTGCTCTACAGGGCATTGGACTGGATGATCTCCAGAGGTCCCTTCCAACCCCATAGCATTCTGTGATTCTGTGATGCCACGCCAGGTTGGAGCAGCACTGATGTGGTCCCAGTCTCCAAGGCTCTTCTGGTTAAATGCTTCTCCCACCACAGTTAAGGCAACCCTCCTGGTTTTAATCTGTTTCTATGGCAAGCTACATTAATGGCAAGAAATGAAGTCATTAAACCTGACTGTTCAAGTAATACCAGAGGAGGGGCACTGCTGGGGAAGCTGGTGGTGGGGAGGGAGCACAGCATTGATCCCAGCGCACCGACCCTACATAAATGAGCAGCTCTAAGCAATCACCACAAAACCCTTTGCAAAGATGCTCAGACAGCGGATAGAGGTCTTTTTCCAGATCTAGTTGTGCCAGTTATTGTCCCAAAAGCCTGTTATCACTCACAACCTACAGAGTTGTCCCCAGAGCTCGGTGGGCACACAGGGGTATGTGAGAGCACTCCACGTCCTCCAGCAGAAAATAAAACAAAAACGAGGTAGGGCAGGTGAGTGCAGCAAAGGGGCAGTAACACCTCCAACCGACCCAGTTACTTGTGAGTGAACCTATTCTCAGATGAACTGCAGTGATTTAAATTGGGTGGTTTGGGCAGTAAAAAAGTCTCATGGCCTCATTTTCATATCACATAACAATGTGTAATGCAGGGAAATGGAAAAAAAAAAAACACCAAAGGAACTGAATAGGAATAAATTAATTCAGTTTTAAACAATGAAATAACTGCCGAAATTTGTATTCTCTGTCTCTGAGAAGAACAACTCCCAAATTCACTAAGAACAACCCCAACAAATCTTATTACAAACTAAGTAACTTGAAAATAATAGAATACAAGCACCCTGACTATGTAAATAAATATTTTAAGGACAGTTGAAAAATGCCAAGAAGGTACATTACCCATGTGTAAAAGGCCAGGCACATTCTCCAGTATGGTATCGAGTTTCTGCTCAAAGTCTCTGTCACCTATATTTCCTTTAAAAGCTACAAAGATCGTGGAATCCTCAGGAGCAGCCTCCTGTTTCAGTTCATCTTCCTCCAGTCCTGAATCAAAATCCACCTCTAAGTCTTCCATAGCTGAGGAGTACAAGGAGGCATATGTATCTTTTAAGTTAGGGAGATCATCCAAAACCATTGTTTCCAACAACAGGAGCCTGTCAGACGTTAAAATGATGCTTAGAAAAAAAAGAGAAAAAAAAAGAATTAAAATAAGTATAATAGCAAGTGTGTAAAGACATTAACAACTGCTTTCAATGGCACAAAAGGTCATTGACAGGAAAACCTACCGGCTGACCCAACGCCAGGATCTGTGAGACAAACTGTGCGGCTTTGCAAACCGTGGCCATCGCAGCACCCAACTGTTCAGCCACCAGAACAGACAGAAGTGGTTTCCGGACAGAATCCTGCTCCACGTGATTTGAGAAATATTCCAGTTGGCCTAAACAACAGCCAGGTAGAGATGAAGGAAGAGGGGGAAAAAAAAATAATAAGAAAGTCAATTACGCTCATCTCCATATTGTAGAGAGGACAAGCAAGCGCTGAGTACCACCTCTGCAGGGCCTGACTGCCAGGAAATTATAAGGCTCACAGCAATACTTTAATTACAGAAAGACAGGAACAAACACCATATTTTCAGGGACTGCAGATGCAATAGGTGCTCCTTTGTCCAGCAAAGCAGTAGAAAAGCCATAGCATTTTTTCCAGGAGAAATTTAGCATCTGACAAATATTTTACTCGCATCCAGGGAAATCTCAGGGATACTACGTCTATTTCTAAAAATTTGTAAAGATTTAGGTGTTTTCAGCTGCTTCTGCACATTACAACCTGAAATTTGCTCCCCCTGTGCTAGCCCACAACACCCCCCACATCCCTGTTGAGCTTGGACAATAATGAATTCAGTAAATCAAGTCACACACCTGGTGTTTTTTACTTTATAAAATGTCTAGACTTTGCACTAAGTTTTACTTGACATCATGATAGTTATCTAAGCTGTTGTCTGTACAGAGGTACAGTCTATGGTAAAAGTTGTCCCTACAGCTACTGTCCCTACAGTTGAGACAATCCCAATGTTAAGACAGACATTTTTCCAGTCCAACACCAGCCACTCCAAACGCTACAGCACGGACTCCTCCAGGAGACCTCTGTTCTCACACTCAACTCTTCGCAAGTATTGCTGAAAGATTAAAACCATAGAATCATAGAATTGTCTGGGTTGGAAAGGACCTTTAAGATCATCGAGTCCAGCCATCAACCTAACTCTCATAAAAACCATCACTAAACCATGTCACCAAGCACTATGTCAACCCGACTTTTAAATACCTCCAGGGATGGGGCCTCAACCACTGCCCTGGGCAGCCCATTCCAAGGCTTAATAACCCTTTCCGGGTAAAAATTGTTCCTAATATCCAATCTGAACCTCCCCTGGAGCAACTTGAGGCCGTTCCCTCTTGTCCCATCGCCTGTTCTGTGGGAGAAGAGACCGACCCCCCCGGCTACACCCTCCTTTCAGGGAGTTGGAGAGAGCGAGAAGGTCTCCCCTCAGCCTCCTTTTCTCCAGGCTGAACACCCCCAGCTCCCTCAGCCTCTCCTCACAAGACTTGTGCTCCAGACCCCTCACCAGCTCCGGTGCCCTTCTCTGGACACGCTCCAGCCCCTCAATGTCTTTTTTGTGGTGAGGGGCCCAGAACTGGACACAGCCCTCGAGGTGGGGCCTCCCCAGTGCCCAGTACAGGGGGACGATCACCTCCCGAGTCCTACTCCCCACGCTGTTCCTGACACAGGCCAGGATGCTGTTGGCCTTCTTGGCCACCTGGGCACACTGCTGGCTCATGTTCAGCCAACAGTCGACCAACACCCCCTTTTCTGGGTCCTTTTCTGCCAGGCAGCTCCAGCCACTCTGCCCCCAGCCTGGAGTGTCCATGGGGTTGGTGTGACCCAAGGGCAGGACCTGGCACTTGGCCTTGTTGAACCTCATCCCAATGGCCTCGGCCCATCCATCCAGCCTGTCCAGATCCTTCTGCAAAGCCTTTCTACCCTCCAGCAGATTAACACTCCAACCAATTTGGTGTCATCTGCAAATTTACTGAGGTTGCACTTGATCCCCTCGTCCAGATCATTGACAAAGATACTAAAGAGAACCAGCTCCAATACCGAGCCCTGTGGGACACCACTCGTGACCGGCCACCAACTTGATTTAACTCCATTCACCACAACTCTCTGGGCTTGGCCCTCCAACCAGTTTGCCCGGCCATCTATACCAGCAGCCAAAACTGATGTCAAAACCTCAAAAGGGACCCGTTCCTGACCACCACTGTCAAAGCCACGTCAATTCAACAGCCAGGACTGTCAGGAGCTCGTAACTCCAAGGCGCTGGGTATTCAGCACAGCCCACCGAGAACGCTTAGCTCTGGAGGACATACCCTGGAATAGGACACAGGTTGGGGTTTTGGCAGAGGTTCAAGTTCCCAACACAAATTAAAACCACAACTCTGAGATTAAAGGTGAACTGCAGACATTGGCCAGAAACCAGCCATTTTTAATAAAAGAAGATAACTATGTTAGACAAGCTTAGATTCAGCTCGACATTGTTCGCACTCTCACATAATGAAGGGACAATATTACAAATGAAAAAACAAGGATTTGAAAGTCACAAAATACCCACAGCTTTTGGTCAGGTCTCTACACACACGTGCTTACTGGGATTTTATAAAATAGGATCTTTTTTCTCCCTTGGAACCCTACACCACACTGGGCAGGCTAAATGGCTTTAACGAATAATCACCTATTTTACACATAGTTATCTCTTCGTACTGCAGGACCAGGCCTTCATCTTCAAACACCACTCAAATCTCACATTAAAACAAAGCTAATTTTGTCTCACAAGCTCTTCTGGACTCCTGCAACAGGAAGAAAGTAAAAATATTTCACGGACACTGATCTATTTCCATAGTGCTTTCATAAGTTACTTATTATTACCACAGAAATTTTTAAAGATGGGGAATAAAGACAAAAATTTTAAAAATTCGTTACCAGCTGAATATGGAGACAATTAAGTCTTCTTTTTTTTTTTTCCCAAGACTCCTTGCAGCTCAGCTCTGTATCTAAATTGCAGGTCTGAGCACTAAGTCAAACTATTCAATTCCATGTCAGGTGCCCAGAAAATGAGACTTGACGATTAATAACTATCTGTGAAAAGCTGTTTTAATTGATTTTCACCCACAATTTCTTGGAGAGGGAACTTCCTCACCACAGCTGGCTTTACACCAGCCAGGAGAGAATTCCTTCTCCTTCTGCATCCCCACATCACTCCTTACACACACAATGACTTCGGGGAGAAAGGAGCTGGGTGTCCTACACAAATTAGCTTTTGGATGACCAAGCAGAGTCATTCCGGGCAGTGGATAAGGTAAGCATCCTGTGAAATATAAGCACTGTATTTTGAAAAAAATTTCATAGAAAATTATTTATCCAAAAATCTTCAGTAAGTTTTTCAGGGAGAGAGACCCCAGCTCGATATACAGAGCTTTATGTGTTGAAAAACCACAATTACTTGAAGGGGATGGAGTGTTCCACCTGTAGCAAGAAACATGAGTATTTCTGACAATCCCTGACACCAAAGAAACAAAAATTTCTCTAAAAGAACACAACCATTTCCAATCTTTTTTTGAACGGAAGGGCCTGAAGCATCCTTCTCTGTCACAAAGCAGAAGAGCCTCCCAGACTGCTCAAACCATGGTTTTAAAGACTTCATGAAAATGCTGCAGCTTAGACCAGATTCCACCAACCTCACCTCAAAGTGTCAAAATCTGACAGGATTTGTTGAAATCATGGCCCTTCGTGAACATTATTAAAATGCAGTTCAGTAAATTCCACAGGCCTTGTTTCATTTGACTCAGAAAATCATAGACTGCAGGGAAAGACTGAGTTAAGGAAAAAAAAAGCAAACCAGAATTGAGCTTTAAATTTTACTTTCTGGCTAAGAATGGGTAGCTACAGCTCCCTTGGCATTTTTTAATTTTTTTTCCACATTATGCTCCTCAGGATCTCTGGTACATCTGTCTTCCCCCTCTCCCTCTCAAACGCACGCAGTTCAACTACACTCCTGTATTCAGGTATAATTTATCTCAAGTATGACAGGAGGAAGTAATGATTTGCAAAATCTTCCTCTTCAGGCAGAGCACAGCACGCCGTTCATCTCCAACCAAATGAATCCCAGCTGCATCCCTCCTCCTAACAAATTCTGTAATCTCCTGGTTAGAGGGTTGACTTCCATAAATCATGGGCCAGCATGTTACCCTAATTAGCGTGTACCTTCGCTCAAGGCTCTTCCACATAAACACAAAAAGCCTTTAGCGGAAGCACCGACAGGTAAAACCCTGGTCATTCAACAATTCCTGAAAAGCAGCTGAACTCCTGGCCGGCTGGAGAGTAACTGGTGAGCAAAATCCCTACCCGAATCCATCTGCGTAACCACAGCATAACCGGGAGCGTTCCTGCTCTCGTGGCAGCACAAAACCACCTCTGAGTGCCCTTGCACCTTTCTGCCCTTGCACTCCCCCTTGTTTTAGAGTTTCCAATTTAATATTCCCCATCACACAATTGTTTCTGGAAACACAGAGCAAGTCCAGAACTCCCACATGGCAACCATCTATTCATGAACCTGGCCTGGGATGGGCTACAGCAGCACGAGGAGTATTACACCTGGTTGTTATAAAGTTAGTCTTATTCAGTATAGTTTAATTATTAAAAGGTTGTAACTGAAGTAAGAGAGATGGGGATAGCCAGATAACAGCCTAATAACAGAAATGCACCTACAGTATCTCATGGGGGTATGGGGTGGCAGGGGACAGCCCACGGAGACTGGAGGGTCCAAACTGATGGACTTCCCCGGGCTGTGGGAGCTGCTGGGAACGCTCAGCATGTGGGTAAAACGATTGATTGACTGAAACGTGAACGACAGAGACTATCCAGGGGAAGAATTCATGTAGGATAGAGCAATGCCACTAGATCTGGGCCGATGGACGGCTGGGTTCCACCACAGGGAACCAGAAGGCAGTTGATCACGTCACACGTTGTGCCCCAGAACAGCCCTGGCAGCGAAAGGAAGCCGGCACGACGGACCCAGCGCCGCGGGATGGCAACACTGGGAAAATCCTGTCCATTCCCTGGGAGAGATGGGATTAGAGCAAAATCCATAACAGCCGGTTGTCGCTAACGGGAGCAGCTGAACAGGGAAGGCAGCAGGCTCCGAGTGCCAGTGCCACCGGATGGAAGTGCTGGTCTCTGGGGTAAAAAAAACAAAAACAAACCAAACAAAGGGAAAAAAAGCCCTGGTATCTTGGCATCCTCATCCCAAGATCCGCTCAACTGATCCAAACTTAAGGTTATGTCAATTTATTTCTTAAAGAGAACCTGAAACCTCTGGTGTTGCCTTCTTGCCCCACACAAAGCGAGCCAACCAAAGACAGGCTTTGTCCAACAACTCGTCCCAGGTTTTCTGTGACACAGGCTATTGATCTCCAGGCTGTTTATACACTTTGGGCAACTCAGAATAAACATTTTCACAACTGATGTCACACCAGAACACACACCCTCTCTCAAAACAAATATGACAGGAGCCCAATTAAATAAAAAGTACTAAAATCCCGCTCTGCGCCTGAGAAAGTATTCCTCCAAATGACACCAAAGACTGGAAAGGGTGAGAGCAGAAGGAAGGATGGACTAATGTCCTTCACTAGCAGATGGCAGAAGTTAGCACTGAGCAGGGTCCCCATCCTCACACTGACCGTATTTAGAGTTGCAAAGGGAAGAGGAAGAAAAATCAGTCCAGAAATGAGACTACAATTAAATCCTTTGGGGAATCCAGAACTGAGAGTGAGAAGAAAAAGCATTTGATAGCAGTAACAAAATAATTTCTGAAGAACACAGAACCCTCCTTGCTTCTGCCTTCATTGCAAAATGCTTTTCAAGCAACTTAATGGGGGAAAAAAAAAAAAGGAAATCAGAAAAAAAGCACGTCTTGAATAATACACTTGAAAGTTTTCTTTTTTCCTTTCTTTTAGGTGCCAGTGAGAAAATATGTAAAGGTATTTATTAAGTTTTTCAAGATGGGGAGGGAGGAGGTTCAGCATTGTCGGAATACTGTTGAGAAGATGGCTCTCTTTTAATACATAACACATACACACGTGCATCCACACAGGCACACTCTTCAAGTGTAGCACTCATAACAGCCAGAAACTCTCTGATAATAGCACTGTTTCTATTGCAAATTTGTTAACAGTGTATTATCCTCCTACAACTGTTTCGGCTGGTTTGCTGCCTGCACGGTCATCTTGGAGCTTACTGAATCTGGCCAATGAATAAACCTATATAAACACAACCATTCCACCATACAAAGATTAAAATGATGTAATTGTTTTTGGCAAAAATATACAAAAAAGACTTTTAACAAATTCTAGACAAATGTCACATCATTACACAAGGAGATTAAATAAGGCTAAGAACAGCTGTTACAATATGAAAGAATGCAAAAAAGTAAGCTTCAACATGCAGTAACATTTCCTCTGAAACTACTTAGCTAGGGGTAATTCCAGTAATTTGGAACATCAAAAGTTTGGCACTGCAGAGGGATAACCCCCCAAGTGTCCCAGCTGTCCCCAGGGGGAGAAGGGCTGAGAACAGCCACAAACCTGATGGCAAACGCCTGTAACCCTCGATGGCAGCCTCAACAGTCAGCTCCGGAGACACCCAGCCCTTCAAACACACAGACATGAGGGGCAGAGAACTATTAGCTGGAGAGTCAGGGGGAGAATAGAGAACAAGAGCTATTCAAATGCATCATATGCTTATTTTACCTACCAAAACAAATTCCACAACTTCAGTACCCTGTGGCGTGCAACAGGTCTTCAGGTAACCCCAGACCGGCAAACATGGTTAAACAGCAACTCCCAACAACGTAATCCTGCAAGAAAACCACCACGTTTCATCAGATAACAAGGCAAAATAACAGGAATACTGTGAACAGAACACAGTGAATACCTTGATTTTTAATACGCAGTTTTGTACCAAATCTAACTCTCTCTCCTTAGTAACGTAAAAAGCACTCACTACAATATTCAAATATTCAATATATTAACAGCAAAACCTAGCGATCTGGAAGAATCAACCTTTCATTAGAGGTAAAAAAGTGAATACTCCCTTTGGCTGGAAATAACCTTACAGGCTTCTAAACAGGGCAAGTTTCATCTAGAATAACGTATCTTAAGGTAAACTTCTAATGTTAAATTCATCTTCAGAAAAGAGACACTGGCACAAGGAGGATGCACTTCAGCTCATCCTAAGCAGGCACCTTACCCGGCTCACGTGAAGCTCGTTCCAGAAATAGATTCAGATTAGATTCAAGATATTCCACATGACCACCTCGAATGGATGTTTTTCCTGCAGGTGGCCAACAAAGCGAGGGGAATCCAGCCCCAGAACCCATTCCTGTTCACCCGTCTCACCAAGCTGCACTCCAGCCTCTCAGGGGAATGAGAACACAGCAGTAAAGCTACTGGCTTCAGTGACAACAAAACACCTCCCCTCAAATCAAGATGATTTATATTCACATCCCCGTGCTGTTTTTCAAGCGTATTTTCTGCTGACACAGCAGCCTGCTCAGCAGTGAGGAAGGGGACTGACCAAAAACAAACTGGGGAAGCGGAAGAGGGAAGAAGACTTGGAAAGACAAAGCAGGAATTATCCGCTGTCTTCTATGCGGATAATACACTCAAATGGCTTTAAAAGCCTTAGGATTGTTTCACAGCCTTTGCACTTCTGCCAGCCCAGCAACTGGAAGGGAAGAGGATTCACATTAAATCACAGAATCATTCAGGTTGGAAGAGACCCTTGGGATCATCGAGTCCAACCATCAACCCCACTCTACAAAGTTCTCCCCTACACCATATCCCCCAACACCACATCTAATCGTCTCTTAAACACATCCAGGGATGGGGACTCAACCCCCTCCCTGGGCAGCCTATTCCAATGCCTGACCACTCTTGCTGTGAAGAATTGGTTCCCAATGTCCACTCTAAACCTACCCTGTTGGAGCTTGAAGACATTCCCTCTTGTTCTATCGCTAATTACCTGCGAGAAGAGACCAGCACCAACCTCTCCACAGTGTCCTTTCATGGAGCTGTAGAGAGTGATGAGGTCTCCCCTCAGCCTCCTCTTCCTCAAACTAAACAGTCCCAGCTCCTTCAATCGCTCTTCGTACAATTTATTTTCCAGCCCCTTCACCAGTTTCGTTGCCTCCTCTGCACCTGCTCCAGCACCTCCAGATCTCTCTTGGATTGAGGTGCCCAAAACTGGACACAACACTCCAGGTGTGGCCTCCCCAGTGCTGAGTACAGGGGCACAATCACCTCCCTACTTCTGCTGGTCACGCTGTTTCTAATACAAGCCAGGATGCCGTTGGCTTTCTTGGCCACCTGGGCACACTGCCGGCTCATATTCAGCCGCTTGGCAATTAGACCCCCAGGTCCTTTTCTGCTGGGCAGCTCCAGCCACACTTCCCCAAGCCTGTACCGATGCAGGGGTTGGTGTGGCCCAAGTCAGGACCTGACACTTGGCCTTGTTGAAGCTCATACCATTAATGTTGGCCCATCGATCCAACCTAAGTCTCTATGCAGAGCCTCCCTGTCCTCATGCAGATCAACACTCCCGTTTAACTTGGTGTCATCTGCAAACTTACTGATGATACACCCTATGTCCTTATCAAGATCATCAATGAAGATGTTAAACAGAAATGGTCCCAAGACTGAGCCCTGGGGAACACCACTTGTGAACGGCTCCCAGCTGGATTTAACTCCATTGAGCACCACTCTGTGGGACCATCCAGACAGCCAGTGCTTGATCCAGCAGATCGTATGCATCATAGATGCTTTCTAGCACTTTTAAAAGCTATCTAATGCTTTTCAAAGGCTGGTATCTTGTCGTATTTCTAAATAGTTTAATGTTGTTTATTAGGTGTAAGCCAAAACTAAAAAAGCTTTCGATGTTCTATAGCAGATACTGCATTAGTTCTAGCTTTTCACCCTTTTTATAAAGGGATCTTCCACTGACTCTTGTAGACAGCCTTAAATTGAGTCATGTAACAAACCGGGTGGTCATCTCCACAGCCCTGCTAGGACCTGACGTGAAAGGACAGTCCTCACCTGCCCGGTAAAAGCTGTTTTTAAGAAAGGCTCATTCAAACCCCCTGGGCTTCGGCAGGGCTGAGGGCTTGGCTGTGAACTGGAGGGAAAATCATCTGAACTCCTTCGTGCAAGGCACCGAGAGGCTTTGTGTTCCTCTAGTTCTCCCTTCCAAGTGGAAGGGCGTCTGGGGAAGCGGACACCCAGCTCCTCCAGAGACGGGAGGGCTGGGAAAGGCAAGCTCCAGTAAGAAACTGAGGACGGTCAGCCCGGGCTACGGGGAGAGGAGCAATCACCTGCTCTTGTCCCCATTCCTGTTGTACACGTGAGATGATACCAAATTTGGTTAAGGAAAATAACCTTGGTTCATTGGCTCATTAACTCCAACTTTCATTACAGTAAGTTACCCAGCAGAGAGCCTGGAAATGCCAAGAGGCTGAACGTGCACCTTAGCAAGGAATCCATAGAAACAGCCCTGGGAAGCGTTCCACCTAGAGAGAGGGTTTTGTTTAGAGCTTATGCTTTTCCAAACACCACGAAAATAGAACAAGTCAGTCTAGAGGGAGGCAGGCTTCGTTCACCCCTTCCCATACGCAGCCACTCAATCGCTCTTCACGCTGCTCCGCTGCGCTCCCACAGCCCCCAAGCATCAAACACCTAAACCCAAGTGTTTCCGACGAGGAGAAAATGACAGCTTTTTATAACACATGGGACCTTCTGCTGGTCTTGATGTATTTGGATAGCGGCTGCGTTAGCAGTGCATTAAAGTTTCATAAAATTGGTTGAAACCCAACAACTCGTGCCAAGCTGCAATGGACACGGCTCGACTGAGCCTTTCATTTTAACTTCAACCGAACTGACTGATGAGATGATCAGGGTTGCTTTAAAAAGCAAGGTGATAACCCCAGAATGAGTTTTAACTGCAGCTAAGTGAGCCATGGAGAAGTTCCCCCTTTGGGTAGCTGAGAGACCAACCCAAGGCAGCCGCCAGTCTTCTCTTAAGTCCCAGGTTACCTCGGAATCAGCAATTTTCTTGGAAGCTGTTATCTACACAGTGTAATCTTTGATCAATCAGTTCCCACTAGCTGAATTATTAGTTCCACATGTTAAGGATATTTCCATTTGGAAGAAATACACCACAGCTTGTAACAGATGAATACTGGAACGGAGCTTTGAAGGACGTAACTCTTCACAAAGATCCGTCAATACAACCAGCAACCAAGTAAAACGAGATGCTATTTAAAATCAGACACATCTTGACAAGAAATTCTATTTTATCTTGCTTTCCAAAGGCTATGAGAAAACGCCTCTTCAAGTAGCAATCTATTCATTGCTTGGATCGCGATAAGCTTTTTATTTAAAGTTGAATTTAACCACCACCAAACCTTTCTGGGCCGACAGGTCCCCCCAGATACTCCTTTATCACCAAATTCTCACCGAGCTCCGTAACTGCTGATAGAACCAGCGCAGGGATTCCTGCAATTCTCAGTTCAGTCCTGAACTGAGGTCTGACTGAAAACTGCACCTCTTGTTTACTACTATAGTCTTCCTTCTTGCATGCCATAAAAATCTAGGAAATTTCACTGAGTTTTTAAAATTCTGAAATGTCATAAAGTACGAAGAAAAGATTTGAGCTAAAACAATAATAAGGACCCCTATTCTACCTGACCAAAAAATACCTTTATGTAACAGAAGTAGGTATAGCTCTGTTAAAGATCAAGATTGTTCTGAGTGTCCCGTTTGTATAAAAGCTGACGGCTTATTTTGTGCTACTCTGGGCTTTTGGAAGAACCAGATTTCAAAAGTGTTATTTATTGTCACTACTGCTGTTAAGAACCACAGACTCACTGGTCAGCACTGGTGCAACACAGGGACGCCTTCTTGCCGGGATGTGAAGAGCACCCCAAAAATCCCTTAGAAGAAACACTGTCCCCTGCTGCAACCAGAAGATGAGACACTATTTCTTGTCCAGTTATTCCTAAGTGAGCCTTGCTGAAAAAACACCTTTTGCTTTGGGAGGTTCAGTTCCTGCAGACAGAGTCCCAGCAGTGCCACTGCTCACTGTCCCTGGGACAGACCCCTCAGAACCGCCGCAAGGAGCCTCGCACCCCATCTCTCACCTGCTCCCCACGCACTGCCGGGAAAAAATATGCCATTATGGATGCCAAAACTTCCTACTTATCAGGAAGCAAGGCAGAAATAATTCTTCACGTTTTCCTTGTCTCGTCCAGGGCGGAGGGAGGCTGGGGAGAGCGTGGCTGCGCACACGCAGAACAGCGGCTTACGTCTAATTCAGTCTCTAAGTACCAGCCAGGAACCACGATGAGAAGCACAATCTCAGCCCAGCTGCCTGGTCCTGGGAGGTCATTTGATTTTTTTTTTGTTAAAGAGTAAGAATTAAAATGAATGCATAGGACATGGAGAATTTAATAGCACGCATCTGTTGGTGGGAATAACTACATCGTTCCCTTCCATCCATCATATCTAAGCAGGCTCCCACTTATGTAACTCAGTATAAGCAACTTCCAGTCCCAAATTATCAGCTTACATGAAGGCAAATGCATTAGACAAGGCATCCTTCATCTCCTGGACATTTCAATTTTCACACAAACCCAACTCCAAGCCCTGCGTAGGGCTATGCCTCAAGGCTAACTCATTCCAGCCGGAGAAGTGGGCAACGTTCTTCTCAGTTCCAAAACCA
>JAHREE010150802.1:73032-99325 GCA_033628505.1 Tringa tobata | reverse complement strand
TCTTCTAATCATGCTCTCATGGAGCTGGGACTGTTTAGTATGAGGAAGAGGAGGCTGAGGGGAGACCTCATCACTCTCTACAACTACTTGAAAGGACACTGTAGAGAGGTTGGTGCTGGTCTCTTCTCACAGGTAATTAATGACAGAACGAGAGGGAATGGCTTCAAGCTCCAACAGGGTAGGTTTAGACTGAACATTAGGAAAGAATTCTTCATGGAAAGAGTGGTCGGGCATTGGAATAGGCTGCCCAGGGAGGGGGTTGAGTCACCATCCCTGGATGTGTTTAAGAGATGATTAGATGTGGTGCTGAGGGATATGGTGTAGGGGAGGACTTTGTAGAGTAGGGTAGATGGTTGGACTCGATGATCCCAAGGGTCTCTTCCAACCTAGGCGATTCTATGATTCTATGATTTTATGATTAAAGAGAATGGACAAGGCACTGTGAAGAAAATCTGGATATGAGTTTACTGTCAGTCAGCTGCTTCCTGGTAAATCCTTGTACAAGATCTGTTACCATGTGCTAAGGAGTGATTGAGGGAGCTTTGAAAGCTTCTCTTTCATGGGAGAACCTTGGAATTGTTTTGAATTTAGTGCAGGGAACAGGATGCATGCAATGGTGGACCATGGACATTTAGCATATTTTCATTCCTTATGGCAACTTACTCTCAGATCTTTTCTTAAGGCTCCCATCAGCACAACAGTGCTGTTCTGCTATTAGAGTGTCAACAATGAACAAATAAAGATGATTTGAGCTGTATCCTCAGTAGTGCTCAAATCAGGCTTAGAATGTAGGTCTCCAAATACCGGTCTTTGGGGCAGAAGATGTATCACACTTGGGAAGTGAGTGCTGAACATAAGATTGTTACCTTTGCAGTTCAGCATAAACTGTGACTCTGTGGCTCGTCACAACCAGGAAGTAAATTATCTGTGTGGCTTCTTCCTCTTGGCTGTGACATAGCAATTTGGCTCCTTTTTAATTTGCTTTTGAAGCTTGTTGGTGGAAGATGCATTTTATTACGTATCTTCAAATTTTATATACACAGAGCCAAGCAAACTTTTAATGAAGGTGGATTTTGCGAATAGTATTCTAATTCTTAAGTCAGAATACTGATTTTTGTTTTCCCCTGTGCCCCCTTTTGTTTGTGTAGTGGATTCAGCTGTTCATACACGTGTTTCAAAGAAGAGAGGAGGGACCCATCACACTGAAGAAGTGAGGTAGGGCAGAGATACTGCACTCAAGTATCAACTGTTTTTGTAGAAAATACTGTGCCCTGTTTTTTTTTCAAAACTATTGTCACCCTGCCATTTTTCTCCTTTCTAATTTTCCTCTCTATCCAGAATTATGAGCTGTAGTTAGCTTCTTTCTCTGCTGTGATCACATCGCTCCTTTTCAGCTTCAGAATTTGCCACAAGAGTCTGTATAATATTTGGTTTTCTTGTGGGAAGCAGTGTGTCTTTGCATTTTAAACCAATTAATGACATCCGTACTTAAGAGTAGTGTGCAAATGCTAAGAAATAGGCCCATACAAATTTGTAGTTTACATTTCTCCAGAAATAGCAGGAGCAACTTGTAGAATTTGAATTATATTCTTGGAACAATTAGCAAACTTTTGGATGATAATGGAATACTTGCCTCAAGGATACTGAATTCTGCCATCAGTTTCTCATACTGCAGGGAATTCACAGGCTGTGGAAAAGGATCTGGGGGTCCTGGTGGACAATAAAATGACAATGAGCAAACAGTGTGCTCTTGTAGCCAGGAGGGCCAACGGAATCCTGGGCTGCATAGGGAAGAGTGTGGCCAGCAGGTCAAGGGAGGTCATTCTCCCCCTCTACTCTGCGCTGGTGAGGCCACAGCTGGAATACTGTGTCCAGTTCTGGGCTCCCCAGTTCAAGAGGGATAGGGAACTACTGGAAAGAGTCCAGCGTAGGGCTACAAAGATGATTCGAGGACTGGAGCATCTCCCTTATGAGGAGAGGGTGAGAGAGCTGGGACTCTTTAGTCTGGAGAAGAGAAGGCTGAGGGGAGACCTTATGAATGCCTATAAGTATCTCAAGGGCGGACTGAAGGAGGAGGAAACCAGACTCTTTTCAGTAGTTGCCAGTGAGAGGACAAGGGGTAATGGGCACAAGTTGGAACATAAGACGTTCCACTTGAATATGAGGAAAAACTTTTTCACAGTGAGGGTGACGGAGCCCTGGAACAGGCTGCCCAGGGAGGTCGTGGAGTCCCCTTCTTTGGAGATTTTCAAGACCCGCCTGGATGCCGTCCTGAGTAGCATGATCTGACATGCTCTGGGTGGTCCTGCTTTGGCAGGAGAGTTGGACTAGATGATCTCTATGGTCCCTTCCAACTCTAAAAATTCAGTGAAATTCAGTGAAACTTGTCTCAGTATTTGAAGCAAGAGGAAGTAACAGAAATGTCAGGAACTGGGGCGCTTTTGAAGACAGAAATTTTGAGGTAGCATTTTTGTTGAACCAAGGATGGATCAATAATAGCATAAGATACAGAAATAACCAGAAGTGGAATAAAATAAAATCCAGAAGGTTAAAGTAGCCCAAGCCCAAGCCACAAAGATTTTACAAATAGATCTCAGTGATGACTGAGTGATGAGGCAGATGAAACTGCAGTGAAACTTGCTAGCTATTAGGACAGAATTCTTAAATATTTTAAAAAGGATGTAAATACAGCCCAGCTTGCTGCTAGATTCTGCTCCTCAGTCCCACTGAAAGCCTTGGCCCAAGCACTCTTTATTTTATGTTCCAACTTTGGAGTAACTGTGGTGCATGGCCTGTGAGCGTCCCTGTGTCTCTGTGGTATTCCAGTGGGTTCTGTGAGGGTTTTGTAAAGTTTGCCACCTTGGCTTTGTTATCCCTGGCCATACATAATCCGGTCTGCCTGCCAGTTTGAGAAAGGACATCTCCAGACCCAGTGTCACGAGAACACCAAAGCACACAGCGTGTGGCAGGATGCAGATGTTGGTTTGGTAAAGACTTGGGCATTTCTCACTAGGATACTTGGCCTTTCTGAGGGCTGTTTCTAGGGGCTGGCATGCAGCCAGCATGCAGTCTGTTCCCCGCAGACTCCTGTGATAAGCTACAGTTGCCTGTTTCATTATTGTTGAACATTATTTCTATATCGTAGCTATTTTGATTTAGTTTTACTGTGATCTGCAAACATGCTGTCAGCTTGAGGAAAACCCTAAACAAACAATAATGTGCTTTCATTTTACAACTACCTTTGTTCTAGATTACCATTCTTTAAGTACTGCTATCAGTGTGGACGTTCAGTTAATGTTCAGCTGTCACCTTGCATGCGTTGCTATCAAGTCTTCACTTGCAGCGCGACTTGCAGAAGGAAATCCTGGAAGGAGCGGCACAGGCAGGAGTGCTTGGGGTTGCGGGGTAAGTCTGACCGTCATCACTAGGTGGTTTGTGCATGTGTACTGGCATGGGTGTGTCTTCCTGTAACAGACCAGTAAAATGTGTTTAATGAAGGAATTTAAATAAAAAGGTTCAGTTCATTCACTTGAAAGCTGTGGTTTTTGTAAACCTACCAGCTTTAAGAGAGCTACTACTGTGCCATTACTCTCAGTTTCAAGAGAGAAGAATCTTTAAGGTGAATGCAGAGCAAAGGAAATATTTTTGCTAAGACTAAGGTTAGCGACTGTGGACATCAGTAAACAGCTTTCCAGGGTGAAGGACCACAATAGATCTAATAAGCTAGGCAGAGTGGAGCTTTCCGTACAAACTCTACCTCTTAATCACCTCTATCTGTATAGTAGAAGAGAAATCAATGAGATTTCTGACTTCTATGCATGGAATTGTTGCTATCACACTACTGTGGTTCTTGGAAGCCATACTTGCGCTTGTGCCACATTACTACATTGCACATGTAGCATGTGCCACATGCTACACAGCAGTAGAAGACTACCGTGGTAGAAATTATAGTATTTTAATTATATCAGATGCTCACTTAGATTTCATGAGAAATCTGGCAAATGTGAAGATGGATACAGAACTGTTGTATCCACAGAAGTTCTGTGATTGATCTGTCTTTTAGTGACTGCCTGAGATGGGACTTTTAAATCTCAATACAAGTAAAACCCTGTGTGTTGGGGATAGTGGGCTCTGTCCCGTTGGAGGCAAGTTATATTAAACATATATGCTTACCAGCATGGGCTCTCAACAGAATTAAATGAATAGAATGGGATAGAACATAACATCAAAGTACAAGGACAAATGGTGGGTAATGTGGCAGCTGTTACACTGGAGGACTTAAACATGAAGAAAAATTACATTCATTTAGAAAACAGAATTTTGCTACGTTGTCTTTAAAAATGTAATGTATTATGGATACAGCTATGTGATACTAGGACGTTAACTAATAATTATGTAAGTTACTGCTGCTTCTTGTGTCATACATTACCTGTGTGGCAAATTCCAAATTTCATTCAATTCAGATTCAGTGAATTCAGTTCAGAACAATTCTGACTTTTCCTCAGCAATAAACAAACTTCTTTCTAAGTACTGTCTTCCTTTCTTGTTAATTTTGAGGTAGAAAGGTTTTTTGTTCCTTTGTTTCTTTTTTTTTCTCTCCCATGGTTGTCCTTAATTTAACATGACCTGAAATTCCCTAACTCAGACCAGTTTGAGCAATTCAGTCTGTTGCTCTGGGAGTCTCTGATGCCCTCCACCCCGTTTCCTGATTCCTGTGCTTTTCACTGTAAGGAAATGTGATTAGCATTTATTTTGTACCTTTTGAGCAAACCTCTCAATGTTTAACTGAGTCCTGAAGTAATAGTCAGTATTCACTGCACAATTAATACATTCTCAGATATGTTTACTAGAAGAAACAAGTATCATTTGTACTCCCATACGTGGTCATTGTTTGCTAGGAAGTTCATAGGTAAGTGAGCAGGTAGCCACAGCTACCTGACAGCCATGTCTGTTAACATCACATTTCATAAGCTGTGCCAAAACAGGAGCTTCCTTAAGTCTTGTGTCTGTTTCCAGTTTATTATTCTAGAGAAACTGAAGGTCACCCAAAGAAATATGGGTATGGGTTTTTTCTTTCTTTCCTTTTTCTTTTTTTCAGAGAAGAGTACAGGTCAAGCAGCTCAGTGCACAAGCAGTGCAGGATGCAAAAAGAATGTCGCTGGCAAAAAAGGGGAAAATGGAAAAGAAGAAAAATATGAAAGGAGAGGTGGAAGAAAGAGTAAAGTTGGGATTGGTGGAAGACAGCATCACAGGAAGAATGACTGACTTGTTTCAAGTCACTCCTACTGTTGTGTGGACAAGTTTTAATGCCACTGTACTTTCTGCCTTGTACTCCACTTCTACTAAGGCTGAAAGTGATCTAGTTTGACATGTTTTAAGAAACTAAAGACAGAACATCTTTCTAAGATACTGCCTATGAGCTCAAGGATGACAATACCATCAAAACCCAGTGTGTGTGTCTATACAAGTTATATACTTAAATAAGTGCTTGCAATTTGAATTATCATCTTCAGATTGGTTTTAATGGTCTAATGGTATGTGTGTATATATATGCATGTAAACCAATATTGCCTATTACTAAACTTCATTACAAATATTCCCTCCTAAGGGAAACAGGAGGCCCATGTAGCAACCAGACAGAGGTTTGTTGCTTCATGAGGGGCTTAGATCTGGGATCCTGGGGAGACATTGCTGAGGACTGTTCAGCCCTTAGAACTATTTGATGTTAGTCCACAGGGGCACTGACAACCCTGCCAGGACAGTCTCTGAGCATATCAAGAGTGACTGTATGGCTAAGGGTGAAGATTAAGATCAAGGGAGCCCAGCTGATTTTCTCACTGATCTCCTGCCAAAGTGGAAAGGCTTAAGGAGGAGGGGATGGATCTTGAGGTTGAGCACCTTGCTGTGCAGCTGTGTCACTGACAATGGTTTGACTTCTGTCCCAGTTTGAGGTAAAACAGAACCAACTTTCTGTTCAGTAATTTTACTTCTTAGCTAGGCCTCTTCTAACTCTCTGAAATTAACAGCATACTGGGGAGAAAACTGTTCACTTTTAGAGTGATAAGATCAATGTTTGTACTTCATGCCAAAGAACTTATGCAGAGAGGCACTTGCTTATACTTATTGCTATAACAACCGAGGCCAGCTAATTTTGTTATTTGCCCTGTTAGAGGGTCAAAGATGGAAAAGCATAGAGGGGTCTCACCTGCAGGGAGGAGCAGACACGAGAGGTGACCCAAAACTGACTAACACAGTCTTCCATCCCATCTGCCCTATGCTCTCTCAATCCACCTGACAAAGTGGGGTTAAAAACCCCATCTTTTCTAACAGGCTGGTCAACCTGAGGAGATTAGGAATAGAATAGGAGGGAGGTGATGACGCACATTCAAGTGAAGAAGTGGTGGACTGGTCTGGCAAGCAAAAGTGCAGAGTGGTGTGGTTAAGAGTCCTCAAAATCAACAGAACAGGGCAGAATGGGGCCCACCCACAAATAAGGAAGTGCTGAGAGGACATCATGAGGGAAGTTCTCATCTTTTCTTGGGACACCAACATGACTGTGTTGCACCTTTCTGAAGTACCTGCACACTAATGCTCTCAGTATGAGGAGCAAACAGAAGGAAATAGAAGTTTGCACAGCATTAAAGGGCTACAATCTCATTGAGGTCACAGAGATGTGGTGGAAAAGCTCATATGATAGGAGTGCTGCGATGGATGGATACAAACTCTTAGGAAGGACAGGCTGGGAAGGTGATGAGCTGGAGTTGCCCTTTATGTGAGAGCAGCTGGAATCCATGGAGCTCTGCCTTGGGGTGAACAATGAGCCTGTTGAGAGTTTATGGCTCAGGATTAGTGGGCAGACCGACATGGGTGATGTGAGGGGTTTATGTCTACTGTCTGCTTGATCAGGAAGCTGGAAGAAACCTCATGCTCATAGGCCCCACTCCTCATGGGGGACTTTAACCATCCTGATATCTTATAGAGGAACAATAGAGCAGAGCACAAACAATCCAGGACATTTCTGGAGTACATTTGTGACAGCTTCCTAGCACAGGTGATTGAGGAACCAATCAAGGGAGCTAATCTGCTCAACCTGATGCTTAGAAAGGAAAAACTGGTTTACTGGTTTGCTGACATCCATCTGGATGGTTGAACTGACTGACTAGTCCAACCCCAAGCACCTTGGGTGGGTGATTATAAATGAAAGCAGCAGAAATCTTACATTTGTCTCTTTCTATTGTCTCTTTCTATGAGTGTAAATCATTAATGTACCTATTGATGTAGCCTCCCTATGTTAGTGGTGGGTTTGTGTTCCCTGGTATCCCATGGTGGTAGTCTGAGGCACCTTCAGTTCCTTTTTTCAGCTCCCAGACTCAGGGGGAAAGAACGCTGGCTGCAGGTGGCTGCCATGAGGCATTGAGGTGAGAGAGGAGGCTCCACAGGCAGCTGTCCAGAGAAGGGAACCCATAAGGCTGTGGAAAGAAATTGCCACACTTTGCCATATGATGTTGTGTGAAGACTGTCATGTTATGGATTAAGTAGCCATCTCCAGAGTCAGATGAGATGGACTATTTGAGGCCAGAGCCTTTCCAAGTTTGGAGCATCTTTATGAAGCGGGACTTAAGCTTCCATGTGTGCCTGTATGGAGAAGCCATGTGGCTTCCTAGAGAGAACTCCACAGGAAAGCAAGCAGCTGTGTCCATCTGTGCTCCCTTTAATTCCCATGAGAAACTGATGGGTTTTTTTCAGTTGCTCTCCTAGGGCACAGAATGGGCTGAGGGGAGGGAGCCTTTCAATCCCCAGAGTGGGGACAGCAGGGTGATACAGCCTCCACCCAAGCAACTCAGCAGTGGTCAGAAAGCTGCTTTGAACTCAGCTCCCAAGGAAGGCACAAGGAGAAGAAGCTTCTCCCCCACTCTCCACAGTACTTCCTGCACCATTGCAATCTGCAGTCACCACTCTTCCCATCCCCAAGGCAAAAGACCAGCAAAGAACTGGAGCTTCCCCTGAACCACAAAGACCATGGCTACATCACATGCAGCATTATGCTGGGGGACAGCTGTCCTCAGACCAGGGAGTATAAATAGTCCCTACCTTCAAGCTGTCCTCCAAGGCTCACCCACTGCTCAGTGCAGATTCCATAACTTGCCAAGGAAAGATGCACACTAATTTATATTATTATACTATACTGCATACAGCAGATAGAGCCAGGAAAGCAAATAGCATGAAAAACTCAGGGGAAGAAAGAACCACTCTTCAGGTGATATTTCAGTTTCTCAGTATGTATATTTAGGCTGTTTTAAATTGTGACATTATCACCAGATCTAAATCCCTCAAGGATTACCCTAGGAATGGTGCTGAGCTAGCAAATGGCATTCCATTTTGCTACCATTGACAGTTCTTCTAAACTCCTTCTCAGGGAGGAGTCTGGTGGTGGCTGGATAAAGTCCTGGCCCCAGACTCAGACAACGGTTTATGTCTAAAGGATTATATATGCACGATCAATCCTTTATATCACTTAGCTAAGATTTCAAAGCTTAGCATGCTATTAACCATCTACCAAGAATCTGTCGCGGCAAGGAATTTCTCAGCCTTGAGGAGTAGAAATTGAAGCGAGCATCCTCACTCAAGGGGAGATCCTGGCGTGCAGCTGCTGCCATCCAGGAGAGCTCCAAGGGCTCTTGGGCTGTTCACTATTTCCGGAGTGAGATAATTGACCTACAGTCATATTCTCATGGGAACAAGATATCTAGGACCCCACTCCAGACAGTGTTTTGGCTCTGTTGCCAGCCATCCCCCAAAGTCCAGGTGCAACCCATCACAACTCCCACTGACGGTTATGGCTTGAGCAGGAGCCCGGGGGATAGAGGGGGGAAAAAGAGGGAGAGCATACCACCACACTTACAAAAAAACATCTTGCTGTCGTAAAGAGCAAGCTCATCTTCTACATAAAGCCAAGAATTTAATGTTTGTATAATTGAAACCTTAGCCGTCTAACCAAAGAATCATTTTCAATGCCAATCTAATTACCACAAAAAGAGTACTTTTACGCAGAAAGGACTTAACAATCATCATCATCATTACACACACACTGCCTAGTTTGTACTCATTTTCATGGTGTTATGCTCATCCTTCCACCTCTCCTCTGCATCCTAAGGTCAGTAGTTTCCATGTTGTAGTGGTTGTGGTGAAAGTGTTGCCATGAGCTGTCTGCCTCTCGAGTCCTGTGCCCAGAGGAGTACAAGTTGATGACTTCTGCCCCCTCACTCTAGGATCCACTTCGGGTAATTTTTATTCATTTGCTAATATGTTTTTACGTCTTTCTCTTCATTGGTCTTTAGCTCCATGTTACATCTGATTTTGCCATCTATAATATGTTTTATACATTAGCTCTGTTTGTTACCTCTAAAACTATTTTTACCAGCTCTAGCTCTGCATTACTTTAACTAACTATTGGTGAGTTGTCTTCTAGCTGTGGGGTCTCCACGACCAAGTCTGTGACCCGTTGCTTACCATCTCAAACCTACCAATCCCTGTGCCTTTACTTGCAAAACCTCTGCTGTCATGCTAGGCCTGCATTTCTTGACACTACAGCACTATGTTAGAGTCAAAAATAATTAATTCTGCACATAATAATTACTGACTCCTACTATCTATATAAAAATTGGTGTTGTTCCATGCGGAAAAAAAAAAAAAAAAAAAAAGGAAAAATAGAAACAAATTAGGCATAGCTACCAGCCAGAAGGAAGAAATAATAAAAATCAGCAATACAGCTACACCCAGTAAAAACAACACTCCAGGAAGGTGAAGACAAGTTCAGGTGGAATGAGCTTGACCAGCCTGAGTCCTGAGGCCCTGCAAGGTCAGTTCAAAACCTGTAACCCATTATTAGCAATGTCACTACTGTATTACTGGGCCACAGGGCTACAGCTGACACCAACCCATCCATCCACTACAGCCGAGGCGGTAGCAGAGGTAGTCAGGGCCAGTCCTGACCTGAGCACTGGCCATGGCTGGAAAGGGATGCAGATTTTACAACTGCTAAGCACCCCTGACTCTGCTCTTTGGTTCTCCCCACTCCGCCACCCACAGCCAAAGCACCACGAGCAGCAATCCTCATGAGCACACGCAGTCACAGTGGGAAATGTAATGAGGGCACCACACACGTGGAGAAACAGACGTGGGTGAAAGTTTTCCCCAGAGCTATGAGGGTATAACCCACCCCAAACAGAAGCTCCCAGGATCCATAATCACCTTATTTCTGCAGGCTTTGGGCAAATCCCATGAAATGTCACCATAAAGTTACCCGGGGTGGCAACACAAAGCATGTAGGAAAGCTATGATTTTGGTCTGATACTCACAACCTTGCCCTTCTGCCTGGAGAAGCACAAGTGCCACCCATGTCACAATCTTGGCTGTGGTCCCAGCATTGCTGAGCTCTGCGAGTGATCAGAGAGCAAGTACTGAGCAGCATTTCGTGTGCACACCACAGCACAGCGATATCCACTCCAGAGTTCCTCTTAAAAGACATTGGTTCCAGGATCTCTCCCATTAAGTTCATCACAACTTGGATTTCCAGTTGGCCTTTCACCCCACTCCAGAATTGAGATGGGACTTGCTCATTTTAGCCTTTCCCCACTTCCTCTCTCTGGCTTTACTGTCTTAAACTTTCATCTTGCTTTGATGCATTCTGTTAGTTGCTCTGTTAAGATTTTCACACCCCTTCCTTCCTCTGGCTAAGGGTGACTGAAAAGTGACCTAATCTCCCATCTCTCAAAATTACATCCCCATGAGTCATTAGGAAAGGCCTTGAAAAACAAATTATAGGTCTCCCAAAAAACCCCAACCACCACTGATTCCTTCTTGCTCCCGTCCTGGCTACTTCAGCTCCATCACTCCTGATTTTATAGAAGAAAATACATTATTCTCAACTCTGCAAGACATTAACAAGGAAGTCGTTCTCAAATTGTTGCATGCAGCAGTTGAAGATGGAACCCACCTCTCTAGTGAACCCAGGAACCCGTGAATCATAGAATCATAGAGTGGTTTGTGTTGAAAGGGATGTTAAAGATCATCTAGTTCAACCCCTCCTGCCATGGGCAGGGTCATCTTGGACTGGATCAGGCCGCTCAAAGCCCTGTCCAATCTGACCTTGAACACCCCCAGGGATGGGGCAGCCACAGCTTCTCTGGGCAACCTGTAGTGTCTCAAAGGAAAGGCCAAGCCAAAGCCTATGCCTACCTCTGTGCCACATCCAGTCCTTCGGTGGCACACTTAAGGCCAAGGCCAGATCTCCAGTGGAGAAACTTCCACCCAGACCAAATTATGAACCACCTCCAGGGCGTGAGCTTCATCCTCAAGAAAACAAACCAAAGACAGTAACAGAAACCCTCCAGTTTCCCAGGTATCTTTCTTTTTTTCCAGCTTAACCAAAATTGCATCTATGCAATAATCTAGTATAGCTGTTGTGATTTTTGTTATCCCATCAGGCTTTGTGCAGTGTCCAATTCTACAGTGATTTTGCAAAGCTGGCTTCAGAGTCAGGCCTTGCTAGTGAGCTCCCACCAGCATAATGTTGTCTCAAAAGCCAGAAATTTTTAGCTTTGTCCTTCCTCTTTCAGTACTTACGTAGTGGTCAGTATGCCCTTCAGTGCAGTAGTGACACACAAGCATTTCTGCTCTCATTTTTAGACTAGTTAGTATGCAGAAATATCTTTTAATATTTTGTAATTTTAGTGCTTAGGGTTTTGGGTGGGGATTTTCTTGGAAACCTTAGAACTTATTTTTTAGTATTCAGTATCAGTATTTAGCATTTGCCTCCTGCTGAGAGCAGTTGTATCACATCCAAACTCATTCGTTACTCCAGCACTACATATCTGGAGGGAATGACACTATTTAGACACAGGCACATACAGGGAAACATGTCCAGAAAATAGACATAATAACACATTTATGGAGATTACAAGGGCACAGAGTTTTTAAAAGATGCACAGCTGTTCACTAAGATTTTCAGAATCATATGCATGCTTAACAGCCACTGAAACAGATCTTCAGACTTTTTGCAAATCCATTAGACAAAGATATGGCAGAAGCCTGCCCCAAAGGATGTAGCATGTGTTCTATCTTGACCTTCTTATCCTGAAAAGCAAGTCAAACAAAACATTAGTCAGCAAATGACAATCCTTCCGCACTGTAACTTCTGCAAAGCATGCACTGTTAATCGGCCACGTGCTGTTTCCAGCTGCAGAAGCCCAAACCTACTCCCTGGCCTTCAGGTCACGCAGTCTCAGCATGGGCAGAGTTTAGCCTGATTCCAAGTTGGGCAAATGTCAAGAGGAACCATGCAATCAATGAAAACATACCAAGAGTGGGACTTTATGTTTAGAAAACTATATGATGTCGAATCCAAAGGGAAGTGACACAGAACATTTTCAGCAGTTTTTTTACATATTCTCCTTTGGTACATGGAAATTTGGATACTTTGGATTTCTTGGAACTTGCTTCCTAAAAGGCTGTGTGTGAGAAAAAATAAGTGTGGGTTAGACAAGTTTTTTAGATGCCCACAGGAGATTATGGAGTTTCTTGTGGAAAATGCAGGCAGATGCATGTAATTCACTGGATTTACATCTGTTTGTGTGTTTGAATGGGAAAAAAAGATTTCTCCTCAACAAAACTGGTAACTAGCATGATAGAATTAACCAAAAATCTCATTAGGTAGCATATCCTCTCCTCTGCCTGAGATCATGGACATAACACCTCCAGAAGCCCATGACATTCTGTAGCAAAAGGCAGAGAACTCACCAAAGCAGGCTACTGTTGACCTTCTAGGAAAAACAAAATCTTCAACAAAACTGAGGCTTGCAAATGATAACGAGAGCTAATTAGCTGCTTCACCAAATGCTCCAGGAGATCACCTGGGTGAGGCACTCCTCACTTTCCTTAAAAAGTTGTAGGAATAAGTCATTTCGCTCAATACCAAGGGGGGGTGTCACAGTGGGGCTATACTGCTGTGTTTTGGGTTCCTGGATAAGGTCTGATCAGGTTGTTTGTATTTTAGAAAGGTGACCTACAAAGGCCCTCTTTGTTCTTAAAATTGCATTTCAAAGTGGCTTTGAGACAAGGTATCAACCACGTCACCCAATGCCTTGACCGTTGTTTTTACTTCCTGCGTTGTCCTGAGTCCTGTGACCCAGCATGAAATGGGCATACTGTAGAGAGTCAGCATGCAACACAAAAGGAATTCAGCAGTCAAGATCAAAGAGGCTGGAGAAAACTTATAAGAGAAAATGTTTTTAGGTCAAAATTTAAGAATTATCACTATTGAGACAACAGGAAAGAAAAACCCACCTGCTGCAGGAGGTACTTCCCATGTAAACAGCATGATTGCATCCGTTCAGTTCCTGCAGCCACTACTTCAAATTCCCAGTAACAGCGCAAATAGGGTAGTTCTCCAGATTTACTAAGTTTGGATCTGAAGGAGATTATTGAAAACAGCTGAATCCTTTCACATATACAAAATGCTCCCACAGAAAGAAAAAGCTTCCAGATGCTGACAAAATGGCAGAGCACAGGAGTGAATATGGACAGCATAGAATCATAGAATCATAGAGTGGTTAGAGTTGGAAGGGACCTTAAAGATCATTGAGTTCCAACCCCCCTGCCATGGGCAGGGACACCTTCCACTAGAGCAGGCTGCTCAAAGCCCCATCCAGCCTGGCCTTGAACACTTCCAGGGATGGGGCACCTACAACTTCCCTGGGCAACCTGTTCCAGTGTCTCACCACCCTCACAGTAAAGAATTTCTTTCTGGTATTGTTATGGTTTGAGAAAAAACCATAACAGTCTATTGTCGTTTAGACAATTATTCTATTACCTGATGACCCCTCCCCACCCGGGAAGGGGAATCGGGAAACAGAAGGAAGCACAAGGGTTGAAATATAAATAGATTTAATAGACTAAGACTAAACAATTAACAATAATACTAAAGAACCAGTGTTAATCCCGATACTGATATAAGATACAGGAATTATACTCAGCCAGTTATATCAGTAGGAAGCTGTGCACTCCCAGCAGTGGACAACAAATGTCGGACACTGCGAGTGCAATGGCTTCAGGAGGAAGGGAAGGCCTCAGGGGTCCGGCACCGGGGCAAGGAGTTGTCTGGACCGCCGCCATCAAGGGAGAGAGAGCTACGCAGCAAACTTTTCTAATTTATATTGAATGTGACGTTTATGGTATGAAATAATCCTGTTGGCCAGCCTGGGTCAAATGCCTAGGCCTTGCTCCTCCTTGTCCCTGCACCTGGCCAGGCTCGAAAACACCAAGACCTTGAATCCCACAGAGCCTGGCTGGCTATAAAGTAAATATTTTCACAAATTCAGACACTAGAGTCTTCTAGAAGTACAATTTTCCCCAGTATTAGAAGAAAAGTTAGTCCTGTGTCTCTCAACCCAGGACAGGTATCTAATCTAAATCTCTTCTCTTCCAATTTAAAACCGTTGTCCCTTGTCCTGTCACTGCTCTTCCTGGCAAAGAGTCCCTCTCCGGCTCTCCTGTAGCTCCCTTCAGATATTGAAAGGCTGTTATAAGGTCTCCCTGGAGACTTTTCTTCTCGAGGCCAAACAACACCAGCTCTCTCAGCCTGTCTTCATAGGAGAGGTGCTCCATCCCTCTGATCATCCTTGTGGCCCTCCGCTGGACCCGTTCCAACAGGTCCATGTCCTTCCTATGTTGAGGACTCCAAAGCTGGACACAGCACTCCAGGTGGGGTCTCACGAGTGCAGAGTAGAGGGGTAGAATCACCTCCCAAGACCTGCTGGCCACACTTCTCTTGATGCAGCACAGGACACGGTTGGCTCTCTGGGCTGCCAGCACGCACTGCCGGCTCATGTTGAGCTTCTCATCCATAAGCACTCCCAAGTCCTTCTCCTCAAGGCTGCTTTTCAGCCATTCTCCGCCCAACCTGTATTTGTGCCTGGGGGTGCCACATCCCAGGTGCAGGACCCTGCACTTGGCTTGGTTGAACTTCATGCAATTTGCATAAGCCCACCTCTCCAGCCTGTCCAGGTCCCTCTGGATGGCATCCCTTCCCTCCAGTGTGTCAACTGCGCCACCGAGCTTGGTGTCGTCAGCAAACTTGTTGAGGGTGCATTCTATCCCACTGTCCATGTCACCAACAAAGATGTTAAATAGTATTGGTCCCAGTACCGACTCCTGAGGAACACCATTCATTACTGGCTGCCACTTGGACATTGAGCTGTTGACTGCAACCCTTTGGGTGCGGCCATCCAGCCAGTTCCTTATCCACCGAGTGGTCCATCCATCGAATCCATGAGTTTCCAATTTTGAGACCAGTATGTCGTGCAGGACAGTGTCAAATGCTTTGCATAAGTCCAGGTAGATGACGTCTGCTGCTCTGCCCTTGTCCACCAAGTCTGTGGTAGTATCGTAAAAGGCCACCAAATTTGTTAGGCACGATTTGCCCTTGGTGAAGCCATGTTTGTTGTCTCCAATCACCTCCTTATTTTCCGCATGCCTTAGCAAAGATTTCAGGAGGATCTGCTCCATGACCTTGCAAGGCACAGAGGTGAGACTGACTGGCCTGTAGTTCCCCGGGTCTTCTTTGTTTCCTTTTTTGAATATCGGAGTTGTGTTCCCCTTTTTCCAGTCATTGGGACTGGATGCAAAGAAGAACAACAGTAGACACTGTTGCCTAAAAGGTTTTTGGTTTTGGAATACTGGACGCAGTATTCCAGCTGTGGCCTCCCCAGTGCAGAGCAGAGGGGGAGAATGACCTCCCTCCACCTACTGGCCACAGTTCTCCCTACGCAGCCCAGGATTCCATTGGCCTTCTTGGCAACAAGGGCACATTGCTGCCTCATGGAGAGTCTGCCATGCACCAGATCCTTTTCCTCAGTAGTACTTTCTAGAAGATCCACCCCTAACCTATATTGGTGCCTGGGGTTCTTCCTCCCCAAGTGCAGGACCTTACATTTGCCCTTGTTGAACCTCATTAGGTTCTTCTCTGCCCAGCTCTCCAGACTGTTCAAGTCACGCTGGATGGTGGCACAGCCCTCTGGAGTGTCACCCACCCCTCCCAGTTTGGTATCATCAGTGAACTTGCTGAGGATACACTCTGTCCCCTCGTCCAGGTCATTGATGGATATGTTGAACTTGATGAATTGATGTAGGAATATCCTGCATTTACCATTCACTGAGTTCCATCTGTACCAGCTAAACTGCAAGGAAAGTGCATGTTTTGTGGCAGGAAGGAAGTAGTTCCACTTACCACCGCAGAAACAGACTTTCTACATGAACCAGGTAGGGACACTCATATGACAGCCAAATGCTGGCTGGAAGTCACTTGGAAGTGCTTCTGGTCTTTCACCAGAGGCTGCACACCAACCAGCATCTCAGACCCAGAAATCAGGTGCCTCTAACATTTTCTCCCCCTAACATTTGGAAATATTTGTCTGGAGAATTAATGGCCCTTCATCAACTCTGTCACCCCATTTACGCGATTCCTCTACCCTGTTACAACTCCCACGCTCTCCAGACCAGCATAGCTTCCTGTGGTTCTCACAGCTGAAGAGCGGGACACTCCACTGGCTTTTGCGGAGTGTGAAACCACCGCATCCTGCCAGTGTCTGCCTTTGCTTCATCTACTCAGAAGGAAGCAGGTAACTCCCTGTGGGCCCCTGAGCGGTTCCGCCCTCAGTATCAGCAGGTCTGGTGCCAGCGAGGGCTTCTCTGATTGGTCACTGCTTTCCCCACCTTGCAGCAAAGCCTCTTCCCATTGGCCCCTCGTGGCTCCAGCCTGGAGCGCGGCAGCCATGGGCACCCCGGCAGGGCTGGGGAAGGTGAGGGGGTGATGGCTGCTGGGCTGGAGGGTCACCCTGGCAGCCCTGGGGGGTGCAGTGCTGTCCCGGGCCACACGGCCACTGGCGATTCTTGAGTGGTAGTAGGATTCACCGTGGGTATTACATCATGAGCACTGGTGACATCACCCAAGATGTGCCAAACAGCCACACTATGGTTCACCACACAGTACACACTAATTATTAACTAGTACTAATCATCAGTACTTTTGCCGCTGCGGTGAAGCTATCAGTGCCCATGGCATAATGGGAATTGTGGCATCACCATTGTTTTTTACAACATATTGGTGACACGCAAGTCATGTTGCCGACAGCTGTGATAGAAGCAGTGACACAGTGCTGAGTCACCTGCGCTTTGTCTCATGTCAGGGCCTTTACAGGGGCATCAGTGATGTTACGGGTATAAATGACATACAGAACAGTATCATGAATGGTGTCAGAAAATGGGTCAAAGTCATCACTAGTGACGATGTCTCTGTCACTGGTGTCATTCATGTCAGTGCCGCCAGTGCTGGTAACGTTATGAGTAGTAGTGATATTATCAACAACCACAGGGAGAGACAGTCCTGTTGGGGCTGGGAACACCTCTGCCCCAGGGCTGGTGACAGCAGCTTGGAGGCACCCAGTCCTTGTTCCTGACTATGGGAGCAGTAGTGGTATTGCTGGGGAGGCTGGGGATGCACCTATCCCTGGGGCTGTGACAGCAAAGGCCCTGGCAGTTGGATTGGAGAGACGCTATCCCTGATCCTAGGTGGGGCTGGTGCTGGCCCTGCAAGGGGTGGTGCTGGGGACAGCCTTGTTCCTGGGCTTGGTGATAGACAGTGACCCTGCCACTGCTTACAGCCTTACTCTTTCTGTCCCAGCCCCGGTGCCGTGAAACCGAGATCTGTGTGTGGTGAGTATATCCCCAAGCCTATTCTGAAATGTCCCCAGCCACTTCCCAGGTCTTATCTTTACCCCATTCTCAAATGTCCCCAGTTGTCCTTGTATCCTTCCTGTCCCTTGTTTTGTCCTTCAGGATTCCCCAGGTCCTTGTGTTCACAACTGCCTAGCTGGATCCCCTCATGCCCTCATCCCCTCATGCCTCTTGCTCCCACCAGAATCCACTGTCCCTGTCTTCTCCCACGCCCCCATCTCCTCCTCCCCCACATACCTTGGTATAGCCCTTTCCCTGCAGGAAGGATCTGGATGTGGTGGCCATGGAGCGACTTGAGACAGCCCCAACCCTCCAGGATCGACGGCTGTAAGTGAGGGGACAGGTTCCCCAAAAGTGCTTTGGACACCTGGGACCACTCAAAACACCGTGGGCCCACCCAAAGCATCCCAAGACTGCCCTGGCATACTTGAGATCCCAGGGGAAAACCCTAGGAGTCCTAGGACACCCTGTAGGCTCAACCACCAGGACACCTTCAGAGCACTCTGGAGACACTATAGGATGATTCTGGGGAACCTGGACCCCTTAAGGTACACAGGGAACATTCTAGGACATTGTGGGGACTCCAGGACTTCTTGGTACAACCCCAGAACATCTTTGGGAACAGAGATGACACTCTAGGGACCTGAGAAATGCCTCTGGGCACACCCCACCCCTCCACACCCCAAAACTTAGGACACCTCTGAGACACCCATGATACCCCTGAGACCCTCATGGGACCACTGGGTCCCTACCTGAGGACCCTCAGGGAAACCACTGGGACACCCGGAAGGTCATTCACTCCCCACACCCCAGTATTCCCCATGTCTTCTCCATAGTATCCCAATTCTCTGTCAGTCCCAATGTCCAGTCCCAAACAGGATACCCTAGAACCCACTCCTGGTGCCTGTATTCCCTCTCTCTACCCCAATATCTCCCGCTGGTGTCCCCATTCCCCGTACCAGTTGTCTAGGTGTCCTCCCTGTGCCCTGTTGTCACAGTGTCTTCCTCCAAGCCCCTCGAGCTGTCCCAGTACGCCCCCATTCTTCCCCTTACATCTGCCCACACTGAGTTTCCAAAGGGTGTTCTGGTCCCTCTTGGTTTCCTTGTTGTGTCTTCTCAGGCCGTCGCTGTCACGCCCCTCAAGCTGCCCCTGTTCCCCACTAGTGTCCCTGTCACTTCTACGGTGTCTCTGTTCCCCCAGTGTGCTGACAGAGATTCTGCCAGGGCCCCAAATCCTTCTGGATGCCTACGAGGGGGCCCTGGAGCTGGGAAAGGAGCTAGACCTTGCCCCAGGGCCACTCTCAGCCCTGCTGGCCATTGTGCGCCGCACCATTGCCATGTGCACAGGTGAGGGCAGGGGCAGGAGGGGACGGGAAAGGGGTCAAGGTACAGCATGGGCCTCACCACGACTTCCCCAACCTCAGAGACACCCCTGCCTGATGTGGAGGAGTGCTATACCTACTTCAGTGAGCTGCTGCTGCACCACACTGTGCATGTGAGTTTTCACCTGGCCCTCACAGACTTATTGGTGCTTGTGCACTCCTTGTATGCCCCTTTGCATGCTTGGTCATACCTGCCTGCTCCCTGCACACTCCTCACATGCTTCTCAGCATGCACACAACTCCCTGAACACACCTGGTTACGTTTATTGGCAGTTACACTGTCCCTGCACAGTTATTGAAGCCTGTATGGTCCTCACGTACTTCCTGCACACTTAGAGGACCCGTGTTCCCTTTGTGTGCTTTCCATACGCTTACTGGTGTCCACACACTCCTGGCACATGGTGCCCACTTGTTCTTTGCACTTTCCCCATGTACTTGGCTGAGCCTGTACACTCCTGCAGGCTCCCCAGGACCCATGCATCCCTCTGCTCTACACCCTCACTCCCCCAACATGCTCCTGGCATGTTCCCACCTCCCACACTACCCAGATGTAGCTCAGATGCTTCTCTACTCTTTTACGCTCCCTGCATGCTTCCCAAACCTGCCTGTCCCTTGCCTGCTTCTGCCATGATGCCATTCCTGCAGTGCCCCCCAGTCAGTGTGGCCATGTTTGGGTTGAGCCAGGTGGCTCGCATTGCATCCCACGTCCTCGACATGGTCCTTCGTCACACCAAGCTCTACGCCTACGTCCTCACACCCCAGGTGAGCTTGGCACTGTCAGATGTAGGTGTGCAGTGGGGTACAAGGCCTGCTCTGATCGCACTCACTGTCTTCTGACCCTGCCACCAGGTCTGCCTTGACCTTACCCTGGTGTATGTGGGAGGCCCCGAGAATTGCCAAGAGGGAAAGGAGCCCACCATCCTCCCCCAGGAGAAGGAAGGAGAGACCCCTGGGAATCCCAATACAGGTTGGATCCCACTGGCTGCGGAGGGGGTTTCAGGGTTTTGGGGGAACACAGGGTAATGAGGGAGCCCTAGGTAAGCAGGGGACACCCTGAGATTTGGGGTGCACCCTAGTGTCTCAGAGGGCTGGAGCACCATGGGCAAGGATCATGGAAGACACTCTGGGTTCATGTGGGCAACCAGTGGTCTGGCGGGGTCAAATGGGCACCTTGGGGTTATGGGGAGGGTCATGTAGAGCACCTTGTTGTCTGGTAGGATCAAGGAGGCCCTCAGGGTTACAAGGTATTGGGAGGGGGTCTAGATGGCACTCTGGATCACAAAGAAGGGTTGGGGTCACCTTGGGATTTTGAGTACAGCTGGGAATCTCCAGAAGCATGTCATGTCTTGCCTCATGTCCTCCTGTTTCCCCAGTTCCCCTATGTTCCTCTCTGTCGACCAGGCATGTTGTCCTGATGCCTGTCTTCTCCTCATCTTGCTGTGTTCCTGGTGCTACCTGTCCCTTGTGTTCCATGTCCCTGCTGTAGTCTGTTCCATCCCCTTGTCCCCAGGATCCCTTCTCCCCCAGTTGCTGCTGACAAGCCCTAATCCCTGACTTCTCTCATCCTGCATGCCCTGTCTGTATGTGTCCCCAGTTTTAGGCTCTGACCTCTGCTCCCTCATATCCCCTCCTTGTCCACAGGGCCCCCTGTGTGCTCTGTCTCCTCAGTGCCAGACCCTGAACTCTGTCTTCCCGTGCTCCCTGTTCCCTCATCTCCAATACCAGACCATGACCTATGTCTTTATGTCCCCAGGGTCTCTGTTACAGGAGGTGGCAGTGGCTGAGCTTGTCCAAGTGATTCCAGGAGAGAGCCAGGAGGTGCAGACAGGGCTCCTGTGTGGTCAGGATTAGCTTGGGACCTACCTTCCCCCTCTGGAGATGCCTTTGGGCAAGGAGGACCTTTCTGGTTTCCACCAAGCCTCATCCAGGGGCAAGAAAGACCTTGGAAGTCTCCAAGGGTTTTGTCAGGGCAATAAAGGTCTTGGACCCTACCAGCATCTCTGTGTCATCTCTGGGACCTGCCCCCATGTCCCCTAGGATCCCCTTAGGATTCCCCACATGGCCTCTGGGATGCCCCTAGGGAACTCCAGACCTACTGGTACTCCCACATTCTCTGGGATCTCCTCCTACGTCCCCAGATTCTCCCATCTCCTCCTCTCCCCACACATTCCCAAGCATGTAGACACCTTTGTCACACAATACATTTATTTACTGATTTCAGCCCCCATGGATGTGATTGCTCTGGTGGCCTTGCTCCAAATAGCAAATGTGATTTTTTTCAGAACTGTAGTATCTTGCAACAGCTGAAAACAATATAAACTAGTTGGAGCATTTAGCAGAAGGTACCTGGTTAGTGAACACCAGGGGAATCCATCAATCGAGCTGGTCCTGCTCAATCAGACATTTCACATACTGTAGAAGGAGATAAAGTCCCTGTGGTGCATGAAAAGAATATGCCAGGGAAAAGTGTTTGGGTTTCTCCTGCCTCAGGCAAAGGCAAACCCATTCATGGGAATGTTTTGCTCAAGGACCCGGTTGTACTTGGTGGGTGATGCTGGAGAATGGAGAAATTCAAGGTATAGCTCAAGAAAATTGAACCCTGGGTGAGAATGCTCAGTCCTGAGTCTGCTATAAGAGATGAGGCTGAGCAATCACGCACTAAATGGACTTAACAAACTAATGAGAAATAACTGGGGAGAGTCCAGCCGAGGCCACAAAGATGGGTGGCTCCAGGGAAAGGAGCACCTGTCTCCTAAGGAAAGGCTGAGAGACCTGGGTCTGTTTAGCCTGGAGAAGAGAAGGGTAAGACGGGACCTCATTGAGCATTGGAACAGCTTGCTGAGCGAAATGGTGGAGTTGCCGTCACTGGATTTAAAAGACAGGTAGATGTGGTGCTGAGGGACATGGTTTAGTAGTGGTTTGGGCAGTGTTATGTTAACAAGGGGACTCATTGATCTTAAAGGTCCCTTCCAACCTAAGGGTTTTTATGATTCTGTGACTCCTGGACCCCATAGTTCACATCCAAAATAAAACGAGCTGTTCTTTCTTCCTATGGAGTCTGTGTCTTGGTTCAATATCTAAAGGGTGGGTGTCAAGAGGATGAGACCAGACTCTTTTCAGTGGTGCCAGTGATGCCCAAGGCTCTGCTGGGCCCTGCTGGGGTGCACCCTGAAAAGCCAAGGGATGTGGCCGATGGGCTGGTGAGGCCACTCCGAGAGGGAGGTGTGCCTGAAGACTGGAAGGAAGGCGCTGTGTCCTGCTGTGTCCATTGGTCCTGTGGAGCCAACGGCCACCAGCGCCAGCAGGACGGAGCTGTGCTGGCACGGAGCAGCACTGGGAGGAGGCAGGGTCTGGTGGAGCAGCGCTGCCCCGGCACCGGCACCCCGCTCCCCATCCTCGCTGTGGGCGGCCGCGCCGTCTCTTTGGTGCACGGCCAGGGTCCTCCTGTCCCGGGCGGGATGGGCCAGGCCAACTGCTGCTGTGGCTCCAGGTGGGCTCCCCCTGCAAGTCGGGGACAGGCGGGCACGGCCGGGCCCCGCGCCAGCGGCCTTTCTCATGCCCGCCGCTCTCTGCTGCGCAGGGAGGCTCTCACCGAGGCCGAGCCGGTGCTGAGCGCGGACGTGCAGCTGAGCCGGGGCCGCAAGAGGAGCCAGAGGCGCCTTCTCCTCCTCCAGGAGGAACTGGTCATCGCCAAGTTGCAGTAAGACCCTGACAGCCCAGCTCCCTTGCCTTCCCTTGCCTTTCCATTTCCCTTCCCCTTCCCTTCCTTTCCCTTTTACCTTTCTGTTCCCTTCCCTTTTCCCATTCCCTTCCCGTTCCCTTCCCGTTCCTGTTCCCCTTCCCCTTCCCCTTCCCCTTGCCCTTGCCCTTCCCGCGGGAACCCCGAGGAGGCCACCTCCAGCTCACCTCCTGCCTCTCCCCTGGGCAGACATGGCACCACCCTGCGCCCACAGCTCCGCCTGGCCCTGGACCAGCTGTGGGTGCTGAGCGGCGGGAAGGAGGCGGCGGCGGAGCAGGAGAAGCAGGAGGAGGAGGAAGGCGGCAGCAGCCATGGGGACAGCAGCGCCCTCATCTTGGCCTGGCCCACCGGCTCCTGCGTGGCCACTTTCGGGTGAGCGCTTTCGGGTGCCACGTCCCCTGGGCGGGCAGGAGAGGTTCCCCAGCATGCCCACGCCATGCTGGGAATGGCCTCTGCCCTGCCTGCAGAGCCTGGCCAGGGAGCGGGCAGCACGCCGGCGGGGAGGGAGGGAGGGATGGGGCCTTTGGGGCTCCTGCACCCGCCAGGGACCACCTTTGGGTGCCCAGAGCCAAGAGAAAGGCTCTTCCTCCTCTCTTTCTGCAGGCAGCGGGCACTCAAGGAGCTGTGGCTGGGCACCCTGCTGGGGTAAGGATGCGCAGCCGGCCGGGGGAACACAGCTCCCAGCTGGGGAGAGGTGCCCGGCGGCTGCGGGCAGAGCTGCCTGACAGGAGAGCAGAGGCGGGCTGGGGCTCAGCCAGCTCTCTCCCTCTCCCTGCCCGGCGCACAGCACACCCGAAGGAGCCAAGAGAGCCCGAGTGACCCGCCTGCCATCGCTCAAGCTGCTGGAGAAGGAGCTGAGCCGCCGGCGGGCCGTGAGTGTCTCTCTGGGCAGGGCTCTGTCCCCGAGCAGCGCTCCTGCAGCCCAGCAGCAGAGGCATGGCTGCTCACCTTCTTCCACCCCTTCTCTCTTGCCCAGTGGAGGACGTTGAGCGCCAGGAGCCTGGAGAGGCTGTTGGAGGGCCAGGCAGAGGTGAGCGGGGCTGCCTTTCAGCCGGGGCCTGGGGCTGTGCCGGGGTGCCAGGGACGTGCGGCTTGGAGGGAGTGAGTGAGTGGGGGGAGCTTGTGCGGGAAGGAGGGAGGGTCCCGCGGTGCCACTGGGGGAGCGCAGAGGGTTGGTTGGGGAGCCAGCAGGAAGGGCGCCCGCCGTGTCCTCGCTGTCGCTGATGGGAGGTGACCAGCCAGCTGGGGCAGAGGCTGCCAGCTCTGCCAGGCTGGGGCTGCTGGTGCCGGGGGGCAGCTGGCCGGTGGCCCTTTGTGCTGCGCTGTGGGGCCACTCTCTAAGCGCAGCCCGCTTCTTGCAGGCTGATGCCAAGCAAGGGCCTGCAGCGGTGGCGTCTGGCGAGGGAGGGGGACTTTGCCGCTCAGCGGGTGAGTTTGGGAAAGAAAGGCAAGCTCCTGGCAGCGGCGGAGCCGTGCTGACTTGTCCCTGGAGTGTCGCCATGCAGGTTGGGCAGCCCAAGGGAGGAGGTCAGCTGGAGGAGCAAGGAGCCCCGCTGGGCAGCGGCCGCTGGACGGGGTTGTGCGGGGACAGGCAGCCTCTGCTGCTGCCCACAGCTTGGAGGAGGGCAGGGCGAGGGCTGGGCCAGGCTGTCCCGCTGGCACGCCGGCTCTGCGGAGCAGGGCAGGCTGCGGGAGCGCTGGCCCGGCGCTCTCCATTGAGGGGCTCTTGCTCTCTTTTCCTTTGCAGCAGGAGGGAGCAGCAGCAGCAGGAGCAGGCTTTGGAGGTGGGGGCTGCCCTGGCCCTTTGCTCTGCGGCGCAGCCCGGCTGCTGCCCAGGCGCCAGGGCAGGCGGGCTCCGGCTGCAGCAGGAGGCTCTTTGGCCAGCCCCTGGCAGCCCTCTGCGGGGAGGAGGCCACGCTGCCCCAGCCCATCCAGGTAAGGCGGCCTGGAGAGGGGTCCCCAGCCCTCCCGCTGCTCCTGCGCAGGGGCGCTGGGTGAGCCCAGGAGCTGCGGGCTCGGGGCATTGGGCTCTGCACCCCAGACAAGGAGCCAGGGCTGGGGCAGTGCTGTGGCCACTGGGGCTGTGGCAAGGCAGCTCCTCAGCCCCGCCACTCTCCTCCTGCCTCTCCTGCAGGAGCTGCTGGCTGTCCTGCAGCGGGAAGGGCCGGCCACGGAGGGGATATTCCGCAGAGCTGCCAGCGGGACACGGCTTCGGCAGCTGCGCGAGGCCCTGGACCGCGGCGCAGAGGTGGAGCTGGGAAGCCAGCCTGCGCTGCTGCTGGCCGTCCTCTTGAAGGTGAGCGCTTCTCCCCTGCAGCTGGAGGAGCTCCTGCCTGGCCTGGCCTCTCCAAAGGCTCAGCTGGAGCCCTTGCCCGGGCAGGACTTCCTCCGCAGCATCCCCGACAAGCTCCTGGGGACCCACCTCTACCAGGAGTGGATGGCCGCCCTGCAGAAGAGCAGCAGGGAGGAGAAGGTGCAAGAGCTGAAGGCGTAAGTGTGGGCAGCAGCCTGCCTCTTGAGCAGGAGCCCTGAGCGCTGGCTGAGAGCCCCGGGCAAGCTGCGCAACACGGCCGCTGGCTCCCGCCTGCCGTGGGCAAGCCTGGGGAGGGAGGGCTGTGGGGGGCAACCTCTGCTTTAGGAAGGCGCTCTGCCCCTTCCCGCAGGGTGGCCCACAAGTTGCCTGCAGCCAACCTGCTCCTGCTCAAGCGGCTGCTGGGCCTCCTGCGCCACATCGGGCACAACGCAGCCACCAGCAGGATGAGCTGCAGCAACTTGGCCATCTGCCTTGGGCCCAACCTGCTGAGCCCCCCCGAGGAGGACCTGCTCCCGCTGGAGGCCATGCTGGAGGCCACGCAGAAGGTAGGCTCTAGCCACCAGCCGCCTGCAGCCTTCCCGGCCCATGCCAGCCGGGCTGCTCTTCCCGAGCTCCCTGGCTGCCTCCTCTCTGGAGCAAGTGCTGCTGGGGGGGCTGCCGGCAAGAGCAGCCCCACAGCCACAGCCGCCCCCTCAGCAGAGGCCAGGCTGCGCAGGGGAAGAGGCTGCTTGGCCCCTTGGCAGGCAGCAGGCTTGAGAGCCAGCCTTTGATGTGGGCAGGTGAAGGTGCTGCTGGAGTTCCTGCTGGACAACGCCAGGGACATCTTGGGGGAGGAGATGGCCGCCCTTTCCCCTCCAGCAGCAGCCCAGGAGTCACCAGCCCCCCCTGGGCAGAGATGCAGAGGTAAGAGGAGGGACTGAGCCCCTTCACGGGCTGGGGAGGCCACAAACCTCCGCCTCCTTTCTGGCGGGGCTGGGCACCCAGTGGGCTCCTCTCAGCCCTCTCTGTCTCCTCTGCTCGCTCTCGGGGAGCTCTGCAAGAGGAGCCCAAGGCTGCAGACAGGGCTCG
>JAHREE010150802.1:0-23032 GCA_033628505.1 Tringa tobata | reverse complement strand
GTGGGGAGGCTCCCCAGAGGTGGAGGGTCTGGTCACATCGGACCCTGAAGTTCGCAAGGTCGGCACGCACCCGCCTGAACTTGATGTCTGAGGTGGTCTGTGGGGGGAAAAGGTGCTTTTCAGACCCCGCACGCCCTCTTCGAGTCCAGCTCTTCTCTGTGCACCACTTAGGATAGTTATTAAGTAATGAGTCGTACAAACCGGCTAACGTTTCTACCACCTACAGCGGTGATGTTTAATCGTAATGCTTGAGATATGACGGTGATTGACTGATGCCCTGGTTGAAAGGCCAGAGTGGTGCAAAAAGCCGGAGCTTGGGGAGAGAAGGAGCTGAAATGGACCGGTGCAGAGTGGGGGCTTGCATTAGCCAGAGCTGTGGGAAGCAGGAAGTGCAGTGAGATGGAAGCCAATCTTGCTTAATTCAAGGCCAGGTTGGACGGGGCTTTGAGCAACCTGGTCTAGTGGGAGGTGTCGCTGCCCAGGGCAGGAGCGTTAGAACTCAATGATCTTTCAGGTCCCTTCCAGCTCTAACCATTGTATGATTCTCTGGAGTGCCTGCTGCCTGGAGCGTGTGTTAGCCGGAGGCAAGGCTACTGGCAGCAGTAGGGAGCGGGAGCTGTCATGACTGGAAACCAGTCTATGCCAGAAGGGCAGTTTAACGGGAGGATGAACATTTAACTGAGATCAGCAAGTTAGAACAATACTACCAAAGAAGGGAATAAATATGTAAGTGAAGTAATTGATGCAGGCGGAGTGATGGGGACAAGTAAAGAAGGGCGGGACAAAGGGAAGTAGTCTCAGGCGTCTCTGATGGGCTGTAACCTCTGGAGTACCCAGCCAGTGTGCAAACAGGGGAGGGAAATTTCGGCTGGGAATAGGGAATAAAAACAAAACGTGCCAAACCCTGGCGTGCCTGCTTGCCAGGTCATCTGTTCTTGCAAGAATGTTTAAATAAAATGTGCTTCGTATTGATCACTGCCTGAGCCACTGTTATTGGACAAGGAGCATTTCTCACACATTATAATGGGTGAGATACATGATCTGTGGTGGTATTTTACGACATGGCTTTTGCTTCAATTCTTTTTCTTCAGTATTTTTCCCAAAGATGTTCAATTAAGGGAACAGGCAAGAGAAAGGATGAGTCCATTGGCTAAGATTAAGAGCAATCAAATAATTTAGTATCTTTTTACTCTACAATAAATTAACAAAGACACAAGATTATCAGACTGGGTACTGTCTGATCTGGTAATTCCTTCATGTCCCACCTCTGACAAGAGCAGATAGATGAGATGTACATTCCTGTTGGAACATGTCAGCAAGCAATTAAGGAGAGGTAGACAGAACCAAAGTTTTATCCTCATGTCCCATGTTCTTCTTTAGAAAAATGTAGGTGTCTAAAATGTTTTAGAATATCAGAATGCCATCTTAAGTCTGCAGCAGTCTTAACTGTTTTGAGTTTGCTTTGTCCTGCTTCTTTAGACGCTGAAATGTAAGCAATAACAGCTCCACATTGATCACTTTCCACTCGCTATCTTTTTGCCAGTTTCTTGGTTAAGTTTAATATTTTTTTGTGGGTAAGCAGATATATTCTTTTCTTGGGGTCGCTTTCCTTTTTCACCACCAGGCTCCGCCTTCCCCTTTGGCGATATCTTCGATTCAGCAGTTTCTGGCTTGCAGGCCTTTACAGAAGAGGCTTCATGTTTATCAACGTCTTTATCTACTTTTCTTTTTCTATTTTCAGGTTTGGCATCAGAAGCTTTGCTTTTTCCAACAGGTTTTGTTGACTTATGCTCTTTTTTGGAAGGCTTGTCTGACTTGGTTTCTTTTGGATCATCTTTCTTGGTCTTTTCGTCCCTTGGTTGAGCACCAACAGCATGGCCCTTGTAAAACATTTCATACCATTCTCTATAGTTCCTGTCCCGTTCTCCATATCTCTCCTTTTCAAATGGATCTCCAAAGTCAGCAAATCTGCCATAGGAAGATTTCATATCATACGCTGGAACTTCTCTGTATCTGTTAAAATGCTGTCTTTCTCCATCCTCTTGAGGTACAGTCCATTTAGTGGGAGACTGGCCTCTAAATACTGGAGATCTTGACCGTGAATTGTATGTCCTGCATGAGGGTGACTGTGACCTTGAGTGGTGATAACCAGGTGACCTTCACCTAGACAGCTTTGACTCTTCTCGTTGCCTCCTCTTCGACATGGTGGGGATTGCAAGAATTTGGCCTGTTCTTCTCCCTCAATTGTTATTTTCTTGCCTACTGAATTTTTGGACAATCTGCGGGAAGGCTCCTGGTTTCTGTTTGTATTAAGATTTTCTAAACATGGTGCACCCTTACAATCTATCTAGAACAAATTTATTCCAAAAGGAAGGATCAGCTTGACACTGCAATAATAAATAAAACAGGGTCCTCTTCCTCCATTTGAGAGAAAGCACTTGGCTGTTTGAGATCACAACACTGAAGAAATTCAAAATTGTCAGAAAATATCAGCGCTGACTCTTCCATAAATTTTTTCCATCAGTATCAACTGAGGTGTTATAAAAAGAATGTTGGAGGCTGCTGTCTATTGGTAGATTAATTTCTTCAACTCTATTCAGCCAGTTATCAAAAGGGTGGCTTTCCATGTGATCCTTTAATTATATTTCAGTTTTATATGGAATTATAGTTTCCTCAAATAGCATTTGTTTTTCAGAGTCCTCTTTTCAGTCATGTACTGGGGTTTTCTTTTAAATAATCTTTCCACGAGCAAAGATCTCCCCTGTTAAGGCCAATTCAAATTAAGACATTTAAAAATTAATTACTACTTAAATTCTCTGCAACTATCTGTGCATATCGATTTCATTATAAATCAGCTGTTGTATAAGCTATGTGTTATGGCCTTGTTACAAGCAATAATGCACTAATACTTACAGTTCCCAGTCTGCTCTGTCTCCTGCTGAGTGAGGTGAATGGGCTCTCATGGAGTGACCTTTTGGAGTGGGGAGAAGAAAAGAGGAAAAAATCCCATTCAGTGTATCTGAAGGTATTTTTTTAACAGAAATTCTGATGTTATAGTTCCTTACCTGTTGTGGGCATTGATTGTCCTTGGGGGCCCAGAAGACTTGGTAATGCTGGTTGTCTTCCTACAGGAACCTGACAGGCCTTGGGAGGAAATGCAAACAGTTGGAAAATAATCTCTACTAAAATGGAAGAATCACTGCATATATATTGAAATATATAAAAATATGCGTGAAAGTTCACAGAGAAAGTTTGATGGACACATTTAATGTCTGTGACCTAGAAAAATGAAAATGTTACATTTTTAATTCCAGGTTTCCCTTGAATTTTGAAGGGTTTTGCAACATTGCCCTGTAACCTCCGTATTTCACCCCAGGAGAAACAATTCTTAATATAAGCGCTCATCATGTATTTGTTACAAAACTGCCAAGGAAAAAATGAAAAGCTCAGTAACAGTAGAATCCCCCACAATCTTAACCTGTTCGTTGGGCAGTTCTTTATATAGTGGCCGGGTCTTCGGCAACGAAAGCAAATATATGATGGTGGGGGTGGGCCCAAGGGTTTCTTCATGTAACTAGAAGGTTTTTGGGAAAAGAAGGAAAAGGTAGGCAAGTGTCTTTTTAAACATCTCTACAAGTTTTCCATCATTTTCAAAAAACAGATTTGACATTATCAACACTTACTTGATGGGATCATATTGACAGCAGGACTGTATCATCATGGCTCTTATTTTATCTTCCTCAGAAGCATTGGCTGCAGCCAAATTGTTGGTCTGTTGGACAGGGAAGTGTTTGACACAGGCATTAGAAACACATTTATGCCCCCTGCCCCAGATGACAGCCCTCACCTCTTCCTGCTGGCTGGGGCTGCCTGAAAATGGCTGCTATAGAGAATACAGTTGTGCTGAAGAGGTTCTGGGGAGTCCTGATGCCGTTACAGGAAGTTTTTGTGCCCATTATCTACTGGAAAAGAACATTCTTGGGCACCCAAACCCTCAAGCTAGGTTTGTACCATACATAAAGACTTGTGTGACCAATCAAGTTTTCTTTCACATGCACTGAAGCTATGTCTAGAAAAAAAATATTCTACCCAGTATTTTTAAACTGATTTTTAAGTTCCAGACTGTTTGAAGAATATGCCCACTGTGCATTTAATGGAGAAAGATGTATGCAACTGTCATTATTTACACTTCGAGCATTAAAAGGACACTCAACTCAAGAGTTGGGGAAGTTGTTTCTGCTGCTGAAATTCAGCTTCAGACATAGAAGCATTAAAAGGAATCAAGCCTTTTATAACCCCTCAGCAAGACAAGAGATTCTCTGCAGTAGAAGTGCAACCATCGTGTGCTCTGGGCCATCCAAACCACGTGTTCTCCCCCTATGAACATCTTCAGATTCAGTGATTTAACTACAGTAAGCAAAACCTGCAGTTTTTTTCCAGTTGTTTGTGTCCTTTTAATGTACAAATTGTAATATAAACCTATTGCAGCACTAAATCTTCCAATTACTGAAGCCCACTTACTTATTTAAGCAGTATTTTTTAAAATGTTTTCATTACACAGTAGTCCAGTTACAAACAGGGTCTGAGGTTTAGACCTCCATGCACCCACCCTTCAGATCAGCCACTCATGGTTTTGGTTCTATGTCCATTCGTTCACAAAAGCAACAAACTAGTTTCTACATTTTATTAAATCATTGTTTCATAGGCATATTCATTTTTCTCAACAGTAACATAATCCTGATTGACATCTCTGAAATTATTTCCATTAACATTTACAGAAAACTTTACAGATGCTTGACTGGTTTGTTGGAACCCAACGGTTTACAAAACACATCCAAAAGTCTCAAAACATTACTGGGAATAGACCGAAATTTAAATACGGCATTTACTACATCGTAATAACAAACCAGAAAACTGTTAACACCTTGCCTCCCTGCTAAGCCCATCTGCACTAAAGATGTTGGAAAAAGTCACAGTTTGGAGCTGCTTTATTTTATGTTCCTCTATTTTTCTGAAATACTTAAATTGTCTCAAAAGTTTAAATTTGTACCCCACTTGGACAGTTTGTCACATTTTAGAGTAAAACTTCCCATGAGGTTACAGAACCAGGGACATGTGAAGGGACAACACTAATGGAGACCAATGTCTTTTGGTGGCTACCCTCCAAACTTTTTTTTTCTTTTTTTTTTTTTTTTTTTCCCAAATGTGCACATTAGGGAATGTGTCTCTCACTGCAGTAAGCGATGGAAGAGGTTACCACTGGGAAAAGATTTCTCTTTCCTGGAAATGAACTTCTGCCTTTATTTTCAGAAGAAAGAACTCACTCCTCTATTTTCTGTACCTTTAAAGACTGGTATTTTAGTTGGCTGGCTTTAACTGTGCCTTTTCACAAGGTGCAATCACTAGTGCTTTCCCAGACAAAGTTATGCATTGTTAAGCAAAAAAGGCAAGCAGTTCCACAGCAAAACACAGTATTACAGCAGTATTAGAAGGTCACATCTGCTAATACGACACACAGACTCATTGATATATTCCAATAAACCATTAGGAACATTTACAGAATTTATACAGGCGGCATGCAGTTAAGTTTTTTGTGTTGTCCAGTGTTGATATATGAGAATTTATGAAGTTGTGCAACATTCAAAGAATGGGTCTGTAATGTAACTGTAAATTCAGAAATAGCCCTGCAAGTGTACATATTACAGAAATGCTTCTTTTTTGGCTGTGGCAACCCCCCCCTGAAATGTCCGCAACTTGCAGCCAATTAAATTCTTCTGTAAAAATGCAAAATTAACAAAACGTATGAAAAATGATAAACAGTCTCTGAAAGGCTTCTTTGTGCCTTGAAGATGGGTAATCCTGCAACATTACATTAAGGCTGATCCTTCTCTCTTCCCAAACTGGGAACTGCTCTTTATAGCAGAGTATCAAAATACACATGCATTTTTAAGTTAAAATATAAAAATTAAATTTAAGTTTTGTTCCCATTACAACAGCTATCCAGCTATAAATCACAGTATGATTTTATTGTTTTGGTAAATATTTGACAAGAATATATATATATTTATTTATTTATACCTCAATAAGCTGGACCAGAGAAAGAGGTGCAGAAGAGTCATCAATCTGTTCACAAAAAAATGAAACACATATTCAAGGTCTATAACCAAAACATAGCAATAGTTCACCTCTACTCTAGTCTGAAAGAAGCAGTACATCCTCTGAGTGTCACAGAAAGAAGCTTTTCAAGTGCAGTGTAATTTGTATTTGTTCAAAACATAAACTCTGAGAGCTGAGGAACGCCTGTGTGGGTAATGAGAAGAAACTGAAATAATCAAACCCACTGGAGATGGGTTGCTCCAGAATATCTCAGAGAGGAACCCTTGTCAACTGCTCACAACTGCTTCAAAGTCAAAGGGGTAAGGAGGCTGTCAATTGTCAGCTGAAAAGGATTTTAAGATGCTCAAATTATGGAAATAAAGGCCTTTCTCGTGATGGAGTTCCCTGCAGTAACACTAAACCAAAAAGGCTCCACGTTCTTTATCTGGCTGCAGTAACAGCAGGACAGCAGCACACATTGACAGCGTGGAACGACAGCAAATGTAGGAGCAAGGCAATGAAGATATAGTCAAAGAATAGGCCTTTGTCCATCCTTTCTAAAAAAATCTTAACTAATTTCATTTTTTCTGCTTTACTGATCAGTAACAATTAACAAGTTTCCAGTGATTTATTCCAGTGATTTATTCCAGTGATATATATCCTGCTCCACTAAGATCCAGGTTCTGCTTTGAGGTACATACAAAAACGTGTATTTAAAAACAAAACAGCAGAAAAAAATAAAGCCTCCAAACTTAAGACCAAGACCTGAGTTATCTTTAAGAATAAAGCTCATTGTGTTTCCAACCAGAAGCCCCTGAGCACACAATGTAAGCTGGCACGATCTAAAAACCGTCAGACATTGTACAGCACAAAGTCATACAGGAAATATTCCAGCATATTCTGTATGAAATACGATGTGTTACACAAATACCAATAGTCACATTAGAACAGTGCAAATGATGGCATTACTTAGTTTTTACTATGCTGAATTAAATACACTGCTTTTGCAACATATATTGCGTTTTGCTGGAAAATATATTGTTAATGTTTGGAAAATTAACACAAGGCTATTTGTTTAGTTCTTGCTTAAAATTCCTTCTTTAGAATTAAGTGCGGTGTGCAGAAAATAGTGTGAGATTGTGTTTTTACATACAGCTTTTGATGTTCCACTCACTGGCTCAGTTCAGCTTCTAGGTAGAGAAACAAAGGTGATCAGAACTTACAAAAAAGCTCTTGTACCCAGCATAGAGCACTGAAACAGATTATTTCACTGACTTTTTTCACTGACTTTTTAAAGTTGGAAGGGACCATACAGATCATCTAGTCTAACTCCCCTGCTGAAGCAGGATTGCCTAGAGCATGTTAGAGCACGTTACTCAGGACTGCATCCAGGCGGGTCTTGAAAATCTCCAAAGAAGGGGACTCCGCAACCTCCCTGGGCAGCCTGTTCCAGTGCTCTGTCACCCTCACCATGAAGAAGTTTTTTCTCATATTTGAGTGGAACCTCCTATGTTCCAACTTGTGCCCGTTGCCCCTTGTCCTCTCACTGCCAACCACTGAAAAGAGGCTCCCTACTCCTTCAACCCACCCTTTAGATACTTATAAGCGTATAAAACCTGAATATCAAGCCATTATGTTCTAAATAAACTAGTCAATTGGGAATTCATTTGTAGACATAATTTGTTCCTTCTTGGTACATTACATGCAACTAATAAAGCCCCCCAAAATCACATTTCTACTTGGGCACAAATGACTCTAAGCCATACAGCTGCAGAGCGTAGCAGAGCAAGAGAAAGTCCTCGGGTATTTTGTCTCTGCTACATAAGGATCAAAAATAATGAAGTCTCTACTGCAGTTTTGTATTCTTGAATAATCAACCATCAAAAGGTGAAGGTAACTTTAGCCACTCTGCATATCCCTGGTGTTACACAGAGGTACTGGAGAGCACTTCAGTTTCTAAGAAAGAACAGGGGTAGTCCAGACACTGCAAAGTGCAGGTTTTCTTCGGTGAAAAAAGTCAGTCCCCTGAGAGAGCTGCTGTGGAACTGATGTTCACAGAGAAAGGCTGATGGTTCCTGCCCCGGCCAGACCAGCTCCATGGGGGCACTCACAGCCACGCACCTTATGGTGGGAGGGAGGGCAGGGAAATACTTTAGGTTCCCACACAATGGTTTCTTCAGCCATTTACCTCCAGGAACACCCTACAGGGTAAGTAATGCATTTTGAAGCCTCTTCCCCATCACAGCACACATTCACCATTCCCAAACACTGGCCACTCCATCAGGGGTTTCTGTGCTGTTTCCAGGCCCAAAGTTTACATGTAGAGCCACGTAAATTCAGGTTTTGTCCCTGCTAACGCTTCACAGGTACCAGGATGCTGCTGCACTGTTTGTTTGAGACACACTGTGACTCATCACTGCACTTCATTTATTGAGAACTGATACTAGAAACACACGGCAAAACCACAAGCTAATTACATCTACTAATAAATCAATTGGGGGAGAGGCATTTCTCTAGGAAGGCTGGAAAAACGTGACCGTTCAAACAACGCTAATGTAGCCGATACAGATCTGGGCTGCATGAATACATAAGTGACAGCAATAACCCTGCAGTCAGGATTGCATTCGAATACCTGTAATTTTAATCAATATTAAACCAATATCAACCCAATTCTCTGCCCTCTGTAAACCCTAGGAATACAGAATTAAAACCTGGAGCACAGATACCAGCTTAGGGTAAAAACAGACTTAGAAAGACAACAAGTACTTGGTAATAGGCTAAACCCCCTGCTGAGTTTCAGGTTTGGAAAGGATAAACTATTCCTTCATCATACTCGTACAAAAAGCAATACATTTTGGGATATTTTTCTTTTGCTCTTGCCCAAAATGGACATCGTCTTTAGGAAACTCATGGGAATCCCTTAAGAATAAAAATTCTTGTTTCATGGTTCCCCAGCTGGCAGCCCTGGCTCTTTCCTCTAGAGCTGGTACACAAAATCCCCAGATTTGTGGTTTGAGAATACCTGCTGTATCCTGTCCCTGCTCTCCCAAATGCAAGAAATAGTCAAACACTAAAAGTCAGACTCATCTGAGATGGGAACAAATTATAAGTTTACACTACAATGCGTATCTGCCTTTACTATAAAAGCAATAAAAGCAAACACATATAATAAGGAATCTCTCCACACGGAGGGAACAGGATCTACAACTTGGATCTCAGAACAATGAACTCCAAGAACAAACCCAACTGAATCATGTTAAAAGTCACCATTGTTGGGAGTTTGAACCCCATGTCCCAGCAGGCCTAAAAATGTCAGCCTGCTGTGGGACAGATACATTAAAATCTACCCCATGACGGCAAAAATTAACAGCAGCTTTAATGAGAGAGATACAATCAGAAAGCCTCTGTAAACTAATATCCATAAAAGTAGTGCACACACTGAAACCCCTCACAAAGGATTCAATGCTTAGGGACACTCACACAGTAGGTGTTTTGCCGGTAGCTTTGACTCCTCCAACAGGGATCCTTCTGACAATTCCCAATGAGTTCTTAGGAATCAGGACATTGTCATCTCTGTATTCTGTAACAACAGAAATACAGAAAAAACATCAATTTGTAGAAATGTATATTAATATGTAGTTAAATGGAACTTCAGATACTCCTTTTACAGATCTAAATGCAAAATTTAACAGTGCACTTAATGTCTCGACACAATAATAGCACATTTCAAGAACTCTTCAGGTTTGATAAACACAAGCAGCAAAATCTTTTTCATTTCTGTAAAATAGTTTGAATGCAAGCAGCAAATTGGTCTCAAAAGTCACAAAAGGAGAGACTGCTCACGCATGAGGTTTTTTCCTGATCAGCTTCAGCTGCTTTTGCTTCTCTTCTGGGGACCTTTGGAGAAAAACTAACCTCAGAAAAACCTCACCTGCATAAACCAGATTTTGAAGCTGGACTGGCTTGTCCTGACACAAAATAGACCCTTGGCTACAGCATGAAAACTCTGGGCCACTAATTTCAGGGCTGTTACCTAAAAATGACTGATCCAATGCCAGCAATGCTCAGGACTGACTGAACACAGGCAAGAGCTGCCATCGCCGTCTGCTCCTTGGAGCACCAACAATTCTCAGCTGCTCAGCGCTTTACGTTTAAGCAGGAACGGAGCTGGCAGGGCTGGAATTTAGATCACAGAAATTTGAGGGTTTTGAGCTGGCTTTCACAAGTAGAGCAGAATTGGCTCCAGCTAAAGGGGTATCTCGCCAGCTAAAGGGGTATCTTCCTTCTTAAGTTGATCACCTATCAAGTTTGAATTAACCAAAGGGACATGAGTTCTTTTGACTCCCTTTTTGGGAGACTCAAAACAAAATTACCCATGAAATGCCTTGAAAAGCCTTTCCAACCCAGTGTGTGCCTGCAGGTCTCCAGGCTTGGCCTTGGCTCACACCATGTTGGACTTTTGAAGAGGCTGAAACCCTCCTGGCCTTTGACATAAGGCACAGACAAAAAACCAACGACCTGAGACATTTGGGCTGAGTCAGCTTAAAATACAAAGATCTCACCACGAGAATGGGCTTTATATTGTACTTACATGAGCTGGATATGACTAAATATTTTAAAGCACTATTAGCAGCCATTCCCTGCCTACAGTTGTAAATATTAAAAGCCCGTACCTTTGCAGAGCAAATCAGCACAATGCTGTATCTCTAGTCAAGCTTGGTCAGGGCAGTTTTGCTCAGTGATCACATGCAAAGTAGGAATATTTCACCATTTATGCTCCATTTTTCAGTGTATTATTCCTACAGGCAGGAAACTCTTAGACCAAACCATATCTGCCAGAAGACATTATTTCAACAATGAAAGAATAATTGTACGTCTACTTACACTTTTTGACGGAGAAGGAGCTCAAACGGCACCGAGGCCCAGGCAAACCCCAGGGAGCTCGGGCAAGCTCAACTCTAGAAGCCCAAAGCAGCCGTTTCTGCCTCTGAATGGAGTCACACAGAGTGTTCTTTCTGCTCCAGGTCACAAACCACGAGACTGAGATTTCAGAGATAAGGGATCAGCAACAGCGGCTCCACAAAAAGGCAGAGTTTGCTGCACCTGTGCCCAGCTGAGGATTGTGGTGGTTCTGCAGGAGATGACAAGTGGCAGCACCTCTGCTAGGAAGAGACTGTGTATATGAGGACAGCGACCAATGCATTTATTCACAAATTCTGCCAGCCTGCGGAGCTCAATCTGAACATGCACAACAGCTGTACGGTGCAAAAGGAGGAATAAGTCCTCTTTTAGTATTTTGTGATAATTCATTGATCATTAGAAGAGAAGCACCTCCTTCTGAACAGACTCCCCTTGCATGTATATATAGAGACAGATGTTTGATTTCAATCCCCTCATTAAAGACACCTTGCAGACAGCTCCTGGCACCAAATAACAGACTGATATAAAAATGAATTCACCTTAAAAGACAATCAGTGCACATTTAAATGGATCAACTGAAGATTGGCAATAGCTTGGTGAAGTAAAGCCTTTTTCAGTACAGGACATATTTGTATTTGGTTCCTGAAGCATCCCGTGAGCTTGGTCAAAGTTTTTGCTTGTTGTTTGTTGAAGAGCGTTCACATACAGCAGAGCACATCACTGAGTGAGTTCTGGGAAGGGACCAGTTGGATTTAATACATTTATTTTTCCTTTGCTGTAATTAATTGAATTCATTTTGGTGATGAAATTCCTTGTGCATTTAATGCACAGTTTATAAATCACATATTATATGTGATAGAGATTAACTTAATCTCTATCACAATAGAGATTACAATAGAGATTAACTTAAAAGTTAATCTCTAATTCTCAAAATCTGCTAGTTGTTATAATTTGTGTCAGTTCCTACTGCTTTTTCATGGCCGCCACCCTTTTGAATCTGACAGGGTTCCAAAACATCTCTCTGAGCGCTATCTAGAGAAGTGTTTTCACCCAGAAACAGTAGAGAAGCTCCTCAGAACAGAAGCCATCAGAAGGCAAGTCAGTCTGTGAAATGACAAAGAACGGCCTGTATTTGGGTTAGATGCCTCCATATCCAGCCATTGTGCTGCTGGCGGAAGATTTGCGGAGTAAGAGGTGAAAAAGAGGATGAATGTGCCAGACTGTCTGTGCCAGAAAACAGGGGAACTCCCAAGAACACATTTTCTCCCTAGCGCTTAAAAATATGCTTTGTTCTTATGTGATGTTTTAACTCTGTTCTAGCCAACACCTCTTGCACACTGTAAGACACAAACCACCCCTGTAGCTGGCACTGAAAGCACCACCTGGAAACATCCTGATGGACAGACTGGACTTTTCTGGATTTTCATCTTCCACGAAAACAAGGGTCAATGATCTCATCTACAACGGGTGTGTCCTCATTTCTTGAATGAGCGAGTTCCATAGACCACACACTTCATGGGACTGTCATTTACACTATTCTCATACAGTGCTGTGCAACTGTACTGCTTTGAGAGGATAAATCAGTAAAATCTAACATTCTTTCAGTCATTAATCTGATTATACAGACCGCCCCATGCCTTAACTCTAAATGCTTTTAGATGCTTTGCTCTAAAACTAGTGGTGGTGGTGGTATTTTTGCATTTTCATGTGGAAAACACCCTTAGGAAAGCTTCAAAAAGCATCTGTGTCACTAATACACCAGGTTTAAAATTTTATACCCGTTTTACAAAGGTCAAAATGCAACACAACCTACCTAGAGGAGCATCTTGTTGCTGTACAACAAGAGTGATGCTCTTTAACATACGAAAGATATTTCTTCTTTAATGTCACCTTTAGGCAACACCACATTTAACAGAACCCAGTGAAGCAGACACTTCTTCACTGAATTGTGATTCCATATGAAAACAAAGCAACACACTTCGTAAAAATGGTATTATGTATATTACAGTAACACTTTATGGGATCATGTATTTATGAGCATCAATTTTTCTTCTAAAACTTTGCGTTTGATTTCTCACCTGCTATAACAGAATCGACGTTTTGGCCTATTTCAAACATTTTTTTCTCCTGGTGGTAATAACTGGGCCCATCACAGTTTATTACCATCCAACATTCTGGGTTTAAGGCCCTGTTTTACACAGCACACTCCCAACTATTACAGGAGTGACATCAGCTAGTTGCCATTCAGGCTGCGGGCACTGAAAGTTCATTAGCAACGGAAGAAAAAATTCAGAGACCCTTCTACAGCAAAGCCCTTAAAGAAAATTAAACTTTTTTCAAAACCTCTTGACAATTTTATTCAATACTGCTAGAAAAATTCAATACTTCTGAAATGTATCTCTAGCTACATGCCACGTGATCCCACGGCATCCCTAAGACCCTGAACTTTTGCTGTTAAGTCTCTTCAGACTTCTCTTCTGTTTTCTCCTAAAACCAGTTTAAATATCTGTAGATAAACAGCAAGCTTTAGTTTCAACCACTTTAAGGACTAGGGCTGAAGTTAGTTATTTCAGCGTACATATTATTCTGTTTAAGTTTTGATACATGAAAGAGGAAGAGGAAAAAACTGCACAAGTACACATTTTAAAGAAAAGACTGTTGTAAGAAAGTCACAGAAGGGCATGGCAAGGAGCGGGGTTGGGGGGGAATGTTTAAGGAATGAAAACACTTTACAAGACTTTCTGTTTCTGAAAGTCCCATCCCAAAATCTTTAATCACATTCAAATGTATCAAGATGGCAAACTGAAATACCATACTAAGTAACACGAAACCATTATTATCTCTGAGAATCAAGCACCATTTCCCAGATTTAGAAGAATTTATGACTTCTCTAAGAATATTTCTTAAGTATATTCACCATAAATGTCCTGCCACAAAACTTCTGTAACCGCCCTGATATGGTTAACATGTAGTACCAGGGAAAAAAAAAAGGTTAGAAACGAATGATGAAATGATGCTCAACAGCATATGCATGACAATGTCTTTGGTGTAGATAAGTTATATCAACAAGAAATTCCAAAGTCTAATTTAGATATGGAGAACACTCATGGCCAAGACAGCTTTCAAGGGTCTGCACAGATTATAACACACAGATACACTCTTAGAATCATAGAATCATAGAATGGTTAGGGTTGGAAGGGACCTCAAAGATCATCGAGTTCCAACCCCCCTGCCCTGGGCAGGGACACCTCCCACTAGAGCAGGTTGCTTAAGGCCCCATCCAGCCTGGCCTTGAACACCTCCAGGGATGGGGCACCTACAACTTCCCTGGGCAACCTGTTCCAGTGTCTCACCACCCTCATAGTAAAAAATTTCTTCCTTATATCCAATCTGAATCTTTTTTCTTCCAATTTTAAACCGTTTCCCCTTGTCCTATCACTGCACTTCCTGTCAAAGAGTCCTTCTCCAAGAACTCTTGATCCAAAACATCACTATTGAGCAGTTTCTGCAACAGCCACATAACCAGTTTTCCAATGTGGTAGAGTAAAACAAGTTGAAGACAAAATTAAGTCATCTAAGCCACTTTGTTTCTTCAGATTAGCCATCTCTTCCATCACATTCAGCTTTCTCCAGGGTGCTGCCTCCATGACGGCGTCTCCTGGGGCGATGCCTCAGGGCACCAGTCCATTGTCACAAAAGGCCTGTCACTGCCCATGGCCACTGGTGTCCCTGCTGTCCCCCAGCCTGTCACGGCCTGCTGGCCTGTCACCTCCAGGTCTCTGGGGTCCCTCCTGTCACCCTCTGGGCCTTCATCACCCAGCGTCACCTCCTGTCAGCCCCAAGCCAGCGGCGGTCCTCCCAACTGGGCACCTCCCAACAGCCCTGAGCCCATCAACTGCCAATCATGTCTAACTCCAATCACTCTATGACTCTGTGACTCTTCAGCAATGCTACAAGTCACACAATATTCAGTCACGTTACAAAATGTCACTAAACTTAACAATAACACACTTTAACCCTAACTCGCTTAACCTCAGGCATACCATAAACCTTTTGCCCCATAACCCCAACCCTAAGATATGAAAAAATAGAACACAAACTGCTTGGAGACCTCTGCCAGGACCTCCCCGGATCTTGGAGATCACAACTTTGAACTGGGAGTGAGACGGAGCCACCAGGACATTGGTGGCATCTATCTTCACACCATGAAAAAGAACCTGGGTTTAATGCTCCTGGGGAGAAAGGCTGAGGCACTTGAAGACTTTGCACTGGCCAGCCATGGCCACAGGGCTTCAGCTCATCATTTCTGTGTCAGATGACCCTGTCCTCCAGTGAGATCCCTCAGGGCAGGTGCACCCAGCTCCAGGGGGTGGAAATGGCCTCAACTATTACGGGGAGGAGCTTCTGTCCCTCTCCTGTCCCTCTGTCCCTTCCTGCCACTCTCCATCCACTCTACTCCCATCCCTCTCTGCCACTCTCTCCCTCTCTCCCCTCCTCCTCCCAGCTCCACTGGGGCTTCCAGGCCTGGCCCTGGGAAGCGGCCATGGTTCCTGCGGGGTCAGAGGGCAGGAAGAGGTGCACCAGTGCATGCTGGGAGCTATATAGGCTCTGGGCTCCCGGCGGCCATGTTCATTCCCGGGCCATGCTGGCAGCCGTCATGGCCTCACATGCAGTGGTCAGTCCTGGGAGGCACAGTCTCTGCTCCAGCTGCCACCCAACTGAGCTGAGGGCTGGGGCTGCCTGGGGGTGGCGGGGGAGCTCCAAACCACCTGGTGTGATGGGGTCCCAGTCAGCTGGAGCCAGGCCTGGCCAGGGCAGCCATGGGAGGGACCTGGGAGCTGGGGAGGGAAGGAGATAGAGACAGATCCCCCACCCTCGGAAGAGGCTGTAGGCACCCCAGCTCCCAGCACTTCCCCTGAGACCTGTCCTGCAGCCCCAGGCCACCCCTCAGCCCATCCTGGCTGCAGTGAGCTGGGCCTTGGCTGTGCTCAATCCCTGTTAATGTGGGTTCCAGGAGGAGCGGGAGCTGCTGCTGTTCCTGCCATGGCGGTTGGTCAGCGTGGGGTTTGCTGGGGGCCGTGATGTAAAGTATTGATCAGTCTGTCTCTCTAAGAGCAGCTGTGTCTCCCTGGTTTTCCTGTGCATTGTGCCTTTCGGGGGACCATGTAACAAACCTGTAATGCAGAGTTTCATTTCCCAGGGTTTCAGATGGTTGTGTCTATCCAGGACACCTCAGTCCATGAAGACACAGTGCTGTCGAATGTCTTTGTCCCGGAGACGAGCTGTTGGCTTCTTTCCACACTGATCAATGAAGTATTTTGGAAATCCCATGCAGCTTCTTGTGCTGAGGACTGAGCAGCCTTCTTCCTTGGCGGTTGGTGAGGTGGTAGCAGCGGCAGCACCAGTGGCAAGGCCTGAGGTGAGCCTGAGGTGAGGGTCGGATCACGCTGCACAGAGGGGTTTCCGAGCACAGGGACCTCCAACTCACAGCCTGAGCCCCAGCGGGAACCAGGAAGTCTGTGGCAACCAATCAGGCGTGGAGGGGGTATGGCCAGGAGCCGCGCAGGGATTTAAAGGTGAGAGCAGACCCCCCCCCCCCCAAGTTGGTTGGTGAAGTGGGGCTATGGCAGAGGGTGTTGCGTTAATGGTGAGTGTGAGGGTAGGAACAAGGGGAGAGCAGGCAGGCCAGGTTGACTAGAAAGAAAACATCCAGAGATGGTCTCCACTAGGTCTGTAGACACAGTCCAAAGGAATAAAGTGACCCAAACTGACCTGCCACAGAAACATGCAGCCATCCAGGTGACGGGCTGTGTGGAATGTCTGAGCCTGTCACTCTTGTGGGAGGACAGCAAAGACAGCGCCTGTGTGCGCTGTGACCAGGTAAATGATCTGCTCAACCTGGTGGCTGAGCTTAAGGAGGAAGTGGAAAAGTTGAGGACCATTTGGGAATGTGAAAGGGAAATAGATTGGTGGAGCTACACCCTGCCATCCTTAGGGACAAAGCAGCATGTAGAAGCTCCATGAGAGGCAGAGGATCCCCTGCCTTCTTGTCACCAGGCAGAAGGAGGGGAACTAGAAGAGGATGAGAGCGAGGAGTTGGGCTGGCTTTTAAGGTGGCCCTGACCTGCCCCAGGCCCAAAGTAGCTTCTACGGAAGTGGCAATTTTCTAAGCTGCTCATGAGGAGCAGAAAACATCCCAGCTAATGACATGGGCTGGGTGGTTGTTTTCCCTGATGCCGCCTTCTCATTTCCCTCATGGAGGCTTCTGAGTGCTGGGATCGAGACCCCATGATGTTTTTGCTGGAGTGTGTCAGTGCCTGCTGAAGGCTCAGCTCAGGTGCTGCATGGGTGCAGTGCAGACGAGTGATGTTGGCCTTGGGCACACTGGTGGTTGCCCATGGCTGCATTGACAGGAAGGGGCCCAGCTGCTCCCAACCCTGCAATTTGTGGCTGGTCACCCAAGGGCTTCCCTGTGTGAGGATGTTCCTTGTCTTTGTGTCCCTCCCAAATCACTCCAGTGGTCACTTGTTGGGTGGAGGTGGGCTGCACTGCTGAGTTTTATCGATTCTTTTAATCTTTTACCCAGGAAACTAAGCAGCCTTACCCAATCTATAGGTATTGAGGGCTGCAAAATTTATTTCCCCCATTATTTCAATGCTGCTCGAAATTAAGTTACGTGGCTTCTTCTACCAGCACCGGGATAATAAGGGGGAACAAACTGAAGAGAAAAATCAATTCTTGGCATGGCACACAGATAACCAGGAGAAGATTTTTGACTTCCAAAAAACCTGTTACCATTTTCTACAAGATGTAAAAAAATTGAGGGTGGCTTCCAATTTGCTTAAGTATTCCCTGAACTTATGCTCTTTCACCAACAATATGTTCAGTCTTTCAAGCTTTCCATGTCCTGTGCTGCCAACTATCAGAGAAGGCCCAGTCCTTCAGCAGTGGGACCACATGTCCCCAGCCTTTCTTTTCTCACCTGTGTCCTTAGAGAAGTCCTTGTTGCCTTTGACACCTATTGCCAGAGTCAGTTCCAGTTGGGCTTTGGCTTTCCTAACCTCATCCCCTCATGCTTGGACAGTGCCCCTGGATTCCTCCCAGGTTACCAGTGCTTGCTTCGTTCTTGTGTTTTGGTTTGGCCAGGAGCTCCTTGTTCATCCATGCAGACCTCCTCGCGTGCTTTCCTGACTTTCTGCTCGTAGGGATGGACTGCTCTTGAGCTTGGAGGAGGTGGTCCTTGAATATTAGCCAGATGTTTTGGGCCTCTGTTGTCTCCAGGACTCTCTCCCACAGGAATTATCCAAGCTGATCTTTAAAGACACCAAAGTCTGCTGTCCCAAAGGCCCAGGTTTTGAGCTTGCTATTTACCCTCCTCCCTCCCCTTGGAATCTTTTTTTTTGGATCATTTCATGGTCACTGCAGCCAAGGCTGCCTTTGATCTTTACATCCACGACAAGCCCTCCCTACTTGGTATGTATGAGGACAGCAGAACATCTGTCCTTGTTGGATCCTCTGTCACTTGGGTGATGAAGTTGTCATCCACACACTCCAGGAGCCCCCTGGGTTGCTTATGTCCTGCTATGCTGTCCCTCCAGCAGATATTGGGGTTGTTGAAGTTCCCCATGAAGACCAAGGCCTGTGAATGTGAGACTGCTCCTATCTGCCTGCAGAGGGTCTCAGCAGAGGGTCTCATCTGACTGTTCTTCCTGGTTATATGATCTATAGCAGATACCCACTACAATGTCACCCTTAACTCTTTAGTGTTTACCCATAAGCCCTCAGGTGGCACATCACCTAACCCCAGGCAGAGTTCCATGCACTCCAAATGCTTTCTCACAGAAAGAGAAAGTCTCCCTCCTCATCTTCACAGCCTGTACTTCCAAAAGAGCCTGTATCCCTCTGCTGAAACATGCCAGTCACGGGAGCCATCCCACCCTGTCTCCATGATCCCAACATGATTGTAGCCCTGCAACTGCATGCACATCTCTGACTCCTGGTGTTTATTCCCCAGACTATGAGCATTAGTGCACAGGCACTTGACAGAGGCACCCCAGCGCGTTGCCTTCCTAGAAGGGAGAAGAAGACTTCTCCACAATGAGGCCTTGTAGGCACAACCTGCAGCTGCTGGAGGTGACCCTGCTTAATCCCTGTTATTTGATCTTGTTCAAGAAATCAAGGTTTCAAGGCACATCTGGCTCCACTTTATCTTTGAAGGCAGTGAACCTATTTTGTAGTTGTAAACCCTTAGGTGGAGCAGAAGCCTTCCCCTTGGTGCCAGAATTCACCAATGTCCATCCTGAAATTGTTCCCTGAGAATCTGCTTTCGGGAGTCTACAAGTGTTACTCAGTTTTTAAGAACCACATTTTAGAAGCACAGGAGCAGGCAATTCTATTGTGTCTCAAGTTAAGCAAGCGGGGCAGAAGACCTCATGGAAAAAAGAAATTGTACAATCTCTGTAAGGAAGGTCAGGCTTTGCAGCGAAGGTAGAGCTGTGGTTCACATATGCAGGGAGAAGACAGGAAAGGCCAAAGCTCAATTAGAATTGAAAGCGGCCCATCTTGTGTCAGACATCAAGAAAGGCTTTTTTAGGTGCATTGATAGCAAGAGGAGGTCTAAAGAAAACATTGAGCCAATACTTGTTGAAGGTGGTCACCTGAGTAATAGAGATGAAGGAAAACTTGAGGCATTCAATACATTTTTGCCTCAGTTTTCAATAATACTGGTAGATCTTGGGCTGCCCACTCCACTGAGTTGGAGAACCCCAAGTGCAGGAATAGTGACTTTCCATTTGTAAGGGACCAGTTGTATCATGTGGTTGTTCATAAGTCCATGGGGACAGATGGGATTCATGCCAGAGAACTGAAGGAACTGACAGATGTTACAGCAGGAAACCCCTAAATGATCTACCAGAGGTCTTGGGACTCTGGGGAGGTCCCTGCTGATTCGAAGCCAGACAATGTTACTCCAACGTACAAGAAGGGCATGAAGCAAGAGCCAGGAAACTACAGACCTGTCAGTCTGACCTCAGTTCATGGAAAAAAAATATGGAGAAGGTCATACTGGGTGCTATTGAAGAGTGTTTAGAGAACAATGCAATCATCAGGCACAGTAAACACGGGTTCACAAAGGGAAAGTCCTGTTGAACTAATTTCATATCCTTCTATGATAAGGTCACCCAGCCCATGCATGAAGAGAAAGCAGTGGATGGAGTTTTTGATGGCATCCCTCACAGCATCCTTCACAAGAAGTTGTCCAGCTGTGGGATGAGCAGGTACATGATGTGCTGGGTGAAGAACTGGCTGAAAGGCAGGGCTCAAAAGGTTGTAGTGAATGAAGCTACATCTGGCTAAAGACTAATAAGTCCAGTGTTCCTCTGGACTCAATTCTAGGGCCAGTTCTGTTCAATGATTTTATCAGTGATGTGGATGCAGGCGTTGAATGTATCATGAACAATTTTGCTGCTGATACTAAACTGGGAGGTACCGTTGACCCTCTGGAGGGACAGGAGGCCTTGCTGAGGGATGAAGATAAACTGAAGCATTGGAGAATCATTATTGGCATGAAATTTAACAAGTCCAAATGACAGATTCTGCAGCTGGGATGGAATAACAACAAACACAGGCATAAATTAGGAGAGGAGTGGCTGGAGCAGCCCTGCAGTAAGGGATTGGGGGTGCTGGTTGACAGCAGGCTCAACAGGAGTCAGGCGTGTACGCTGGCAGCCAGAGGGCAAATCACATCCTGGAGGGCATTAACGCAGTCCAGCCAGCCAGTCAGGAGAGGAGATTATCCCACTGTATCCTACAGTCCGCGAGGCGGCAGCAGCGGCAGCACCAGCAACAAGAACTGAGATGGGGCTTGGATTGTGCTGTATGGAAGGGATTCCAAGCTCAGGGACCCCCCACTCACAGCCCCAGCCCCAGTGGGAACCAGGAAGTTTTCTTTTTTTTTTTTTTTGTGTGTGTGTGTGTATGGTTGGACCAAATGATCTCAAAGGTCCCTTCCAACCACGAAGATTCTGTGGTTCTGTTCTGTTCTCTTCTGAACGTGGTCTGGTGGAGGTGTGGGCTCCTCTGCGCCTTGCTGTTGAGACAGGGAAGCAAGGGGCTAGTGAGTTCTGGGGGCTTGGAGGGGCCTACATTCTTGGGCGGGGGTTGCAGGGCTAAAACACAAGGGAAATTGTTCTGGAGCACACGTGTTTCTGGTGTTTCTTAGTCATTCTAATGGGCACGGAATTTACCTTGGCCAAACGCTAGCTCACTTGAGAACAAACCCCAGCTTGAGGTGAGGGAGAGGCCCAGGGAACTTGAGTCCAAAACCGTAAATTCCCACAAGAGTAACAGAAGAGAACAGTGGCAATGCCATCTGAGAGAGCAATGCCAGCCAGAGTGCTGTAGCCTTGGAAAGAGCCAGGACTGAGGCTATGTTTTGCATTATTACTGGCAAGTTCCCTGGCTGTGGAGCTTGCGCTGCAATATCAGAGGCACCAATGCTGCTGCTTTCTGCCCCAGGGCATTCAGTCGCCCCCTGGGAAGTCTGGAAGCCTTGGCTGGAGGAGGGTGTGGGAAAGCTGCCCTGAAGGCAGAACATCTTTGGGAGGGCTGTGCAAAGAAAGGCTTGCAGTGGAAACTGGTTTGCTCATCTTCACAAGCACGTTCAGTGCAGGCAGGTCCATGCGCATGCACTGGGGGGACATGTCCCATCAGGTGGGACTTGTCCCATCCCAGGTGCATTTGGAAACATTTGCAAGCTGCAGGTCACTTTGCAAATTGCCTTATTGGTGGTCTCTCGCTCCACCCAGCATCTGCAGCAGAGGCTTCATCCCTCGCAGCAACTGGGAGCTCCAACATGAGTGATGGCAGGGTCTGCACCATCAGGCCAGCCATGACGCTGGAGAACACCGTGCTGCCCATCCCTCTGAAAGGTGAGGGGCCGAGCGCCGCTCTGCGGCTGGTGGCCGTGCTGGTGCCCCTTCATGGGGCATGAGCTGGAGGGAGGCTGGGCATCAGTGTGCCACAGTCACCCTCTTGGCGTGGAAGGGGGCTCCGGTCCCAGCAGAAAGAGGCCTGGGGCTGTGGGCAGCTGCTTTTTCCTTTGGCTGTGGACCAGCTGTGAGCCTGCTGGCTTCTTTCCATTAGCAGGCTGGAGGGAAAAGGGGATTGGTGCAACACGAAAATGGTTCCCTTTTCTCACAGAAGCAAATCCTTTGCTGGGAAAAAGCTTTGACTTGCCGCTGTCTCAACTTTGAACATGGCTTCTACGCTGCTTTCTCTTTTTAAGTTCCCCAGATAATGTTGGCCTCAAGGCATTTCATCCAAACCAAAAGAAAGGAATAGTATTGCCTGGCCAAGTGAAGGCAACCGATGTGGGGAGCTCTGAGTCCACCTGTGAGGTGGGGAAAGTTCTCGGAGTGCACTGTTGGGCACAAACCTCCTCCGGATCTGGTAGGGCACATCCTGGGATGCACGGACCTGCTGGGTCCTGCCCTCCCCACCCTGGGTGGGTGAGCGTTTGTTTGAGCCTCTCGTTTATCCCCAGGCCTCGTGGCCTGCGATTCCATCAGGAGTGGAGCCAATTTGAAGACGCCCACCCTGGGGTGTGATTGCCCGGGAGTCCTGGGGAGAGGAGGCCAAAGTCTACCCCATCTCTCATTGAACCTTTCCAACCTCTCCAGCCTCAGTGCAGGGAAGAGGCAAGAGAGACGTGTTGCTGCTTCTTGACAGAGATCGCGCTGACTCAGCTGGATCGGATGAAGCCGCTGAAGCAGATGATCTGTGTTGTGGTTTTGACCAAATTGACCAACCAGAATGACAGATGGCCCCCTCGCTCCCCCTGCAAGGGAAAGAGGAAAGGGGGGAAAAGAAAAAGAAATAAAAAAAAGAGTTTAGAAAAAAATCTAAACTACTTTAATGAAAATATAAATAAATAATGAAATAATAAATAATAATAATAAAAGGAAAAAAAGGGAAAAAAATTATTCAGTATATACAAAACTGTATCAAGCTCCCAGGA
>JAHREE010150801.1:42525-62665 GCA_033628505.1 Tringa tobata | reverse complement strand
CCAGCCCCTGCCACCCCCAGGGCAGGAGGGGCTGCCCGGGACCCCACGGCTGGGGGGGGTTCTGCCATTCCCCGCTCCCTGACATGCCTTTGGCACGCTTTTGGACAGCAGTCGCCAGATCCAACTGGTATTTGGGTACCTGGCCCCTCTGGGCTGCCTTGGGAGTTCAGCCTCCAGCCGACGGGGTGGGAGAGGGAAGGGGGTGACCCCCAAAGCTAACCACGGCACCCCTGTCTTCCCAGAGCCTGCCCCGCCGGACGCCAGCAGCGACATCGTTCACCCCGTCAAGGTTGACGAGAGCGGGGCGTTCCTGTCCTACGACCTGTCCCACCGCGCGCTTCACCGGCGCTCGCCTTCCTCCAGGAGCAAGTCCCTGGCCTTCTACGAGCTGCGTTACAGGGGGCAGCCCCTCAAGTTCAACCTCAGCCTCAACCGCAACCTCCTGGCGCCCGGCTTCGTCAGCGAGCGGCGGTTCGGGGGCATCGCCGGCGCCAAGATCCAGCCCCGCGCCCACAACTCCTGCCATATGATCGGGGAGGTGCGGGGCCGGGCGCCGGCGGGGGGGCTGGCCGTGCTCAGCACCTGCGACGGCCTGGTGAGTACCCAGATGGTTTTTTTTAGTCAATAAGGAAATAGCAGAAGCCCCGTGAGAAATCCCTTTTTTTCATTTTTTTTAACTCCTCAAAGCAATAGCAAAACTCCCCCTGGCAGCGGCAGGGCCGGGATCTCTTCGCGTGGGTTTGATGCGGCCACGGATGAGCTGACTGTAAATTTCCCATGGATTCCAGTGGTTTGGGAACTCTCCGGGACCGTGTTTACTTGTTTGTGTCCAAATTCCCAAAGAGAGCAATTCTCCTGTCGCCTCCTCCTTCTAGTACAGAAACGTAGGATTATGAGGAACGCGTCGGAGCGGAAGGTGCTGGAGGCCGGGATGTGTTTATGGGGGGGCAGCTCGTGTGTAGTGAAAATTCCATATGTTCTGTGAACGCCTCCCCTGCCTTATTCCACTGCCAATATTTTCGAGGGCAGTAGCAAAATGTAAGAGAGTGAGTTTTGCTGAAGGGTGAAGTGACTTTCACAGATACACTCATTTATCCTAAAGTCCCAGATTTGCCCTGTGGTGCTGCACAAGAGCCGTATCCGCGTTCCCTGGCGTCCCCCTGGCGCAGGGACCGGCTCCCCACGGGGTTTAAAGCCCTGGGGGGGTTGCAGAAGTGGAACCGTACCGCTCGGTAGCCCCCACGATGCACAGTGGGATGGCAGAGGTGCTGGGGTTCCCCGGAGGCAACGGGTGTGTGGGGCTGGGGGGGGTTCTCCTTCGCAGGGGGTGACCCCAGGAAAACCCCCTCCATCCCCAGCACGGGGCGGAGGGAGGGATCCCCAGCAGTGCCCCCACCCAGCGTCTGGGGGTTTGGGGAGACTGTGACTCCAGGGCAGTAAAGAAGGCACGTGCTACACCCGTAAAACCACTTTCTTTAGGGAACACCTGGAAAACGTTGGAAACCCCCTCCCATCCCCAGGTTCTTCCGCGTGAGTCTGTGCTGGGCGCGGGTGGCTTCACGGTGACAGCTTTGTCTCTCCCCTGCCAGAAAGGTGTGTTTCGGCTCATGAACGAGGACTATTTCATCGAACCGGTGTCCGCCAGCCCCCGGGAGGAGGGGGTGGCACAGCCCCACAGGATATACAAGCGCCAGGCGCCCCAGCACGGGGCAGAGCCGGGCAGGAGGCCACCAGCTCCACGGGCAACCTGTGGCGTGCAAGGTACGGTCCTTCCTCTCACCGTTTTGTGACGAGCTGGGTCCTGGGGTTCGTATGGAGCACCTGGTGGAAAGATAAAAGGGGCAGGTCCAAGCCTCAGCCCCCTGCCTTGCCCCCACAAACTTGTTAGTTTTCCTGCGTTGAGTTCCCGGCACCCGCCGGTGACACCGGTTGCTCTGGGTTTGGAGATCTGCGAGTTGGGCTGGAGGAACCTCCTGCCACGTAGGGCTGGAGAGAAGGGAAACCCTCCGACCGAAAAACTCAGCCATCAGCAGGGGAGAGGACGGATGCCGTGGGGTGTCCTGCTGCGGGGGGACCTCTGGCACGGGCGGGTGTCCCATGGGCTGGAGCTGCTGGCTGTCTCAGCCCCAGGTGGCCCACGTAACCCTTCCCACAGCCCGTTTTATTACTCAAATGGCTACTCAGGAGAGCTTGCTTGCCCGGCACCGGGCGGTGGGTTTGTGGTGTTAATGACCAGAGCCCACAGGTCACGGGAATCCCTGCAGAGCACAGGGTTGGTTGGGTTTTTTTTTCCTCCTGCCAGTTTTTCTGTATTTGCTGATGTTTCTGACATCCATGACTCAATGCGTGCCCGGAACCTCAGGCTGCTCACTGATTTTTTCCTCCTGGTCCCGCCAGCGTCCCGTGATGTGGAGACGGAGGATTTGTTCTCGTTTCCTTGCAAACATGGGTTTCTGACTTGCTGGGGCATTGGCCTTTGGGAGTGAAACGCGGTCGCTGCCCCGGGAGCCTGTGCAGGGCAGAGAGCTCCTCCCAGTGCCTTCTCCTCTGGCTGGAGCAGATGGGTTGGATGAACTTCCCAGCCCGAGGTTTCAAGCAATGGGGAATTCAGTGCGTCCCCGGCAGCTCACGGGCTCTTTACTCCTCGTCTGCATCAGTGAAGCTGCATCTTCCAGGCAGCACATCTTGGTTTTGCCAATTTCCTAGAGCTCTCTGCTTTTGGAAACTGGGTTGGTTTGTTTTTTTTTTTTTTCTATAGTCAGATTATCTGCGGGCATTCTTCTGTTAATCTAAATTAATTATTTAATCTGTGGTAATAATCATAATGGCTCCTCCTAGACTTTGAAGTCTGCTCATTGTAAATGAATTTCACTGGGTGTGACATGGCGCGTGTGTAGCACACGTGGGTCTGCGCTGCAGTCCGGGCTGGCAAAGCGGATGCCCTGGAAAGGAACCCAAAACTCTGTGGGATTTTAATTACTGCGAGCCTTTGGTTTGGTGCTGATGAATTCCTGCTTTTCTTTGCCAAACACCAGGCAGGCGTTGGGCTGGTAGGTCTTATCTGGCTTCTGTCGATACCCGGTGCTGTGGGCACAGCTGGGGGAGTGTTTAAGGGGGGGTCTCAAAGGGAGAATTCCCTGTGAAGCTTCCCTGGAGGGACGCCGGGAGCCCTCCGTGCCCGTCTCCTCTGCAGTACCTTCACGTCCCGGCTGGAAGCTTAGCAGCAAAGGACACAATGGACACAAGCCCCAAGGAGGCTGTTGCGATTAAACTGTCACAGTGGTATTAGCAATTCATCAAATTATCCAGATACTTGGGATTTTTCAGGCTGGGGGATAAAACACTCTTTCACGGCTAAAGTACAGTATAGTCCATAAAATGTAGAAGTCCATTGTTACCGAAGCGAGGCTGAGCCCTTAGAAACCGGCCATAAAAGCGATTCCCACTGTGTGGGATGAGGTTTGTAAAGCCTTCACCCAGCTTGGGGCTGACCCTGACCTTGATCTTGGAGCAGCGTCACAGGAAAAGTCTCCGCATGAGAATTCCCGGTGGCTGGTGTGTGTGAGGAGCATCCGAGGGCTCCTCCGCCTCCCGTCCCCTTCTGCCCAGGGAACGTTCTCCTTGTTTCTCCTGGGGAAGGAGCAGGGCTCAGGCTCCACGTGGCCGAGGAGATCTGTGCGGTCCTGCAACGTCTCCGTCTTGCCCCGGACACCAGTGAACTTGGGATTTGGCTCAAGACGTCAGTCCAGCTTTGGGGGGGCGGAGTTTGTCACGTTGGGGAACTGTCTCTCCCTGCAAAACACAGATTTGTGGTGATAATCAGAAACGTGGAGCCACCGATACTTCCCAGTGGTAGGTGCTCGAGCTGCTCTGCAGGGTTGCCTGTAAATTCTTACATTGATACGAACCCTAAGTGTTCTGCTCTGGGATGCTCCATGTTCCTCGTGGAATATTGCAAACCCCGTTCTAGTCAAAGAAATTACCCCAAATGCTTTATTTTATTTTTTTTTCTGTGATGCTAATGTTCTGTGCAAGGTCAGAGTCTTCAACCCCCGGTAATTTTTTGGAACGTACAGCACAGCAAAATACATGTATGTTACGGGTCTAGGTGTGATCCTCCTCCTCAACACCAAAAGGTTATTTCTTTGCATTAAAGAGGCCTTGATGACATTTTTCCAATGCTGCAGATGTTTTACCAAAAAAATAAAAAAGTCTTTTTTCCCGCTTTGATCCCTCAGAATCTCAGGAGAGCCTGGAGAGGTCTGAGAAGCGGCGGGAAAGATGGGAGCAGAAGCAGCACAGGCAGAGGAGGATAAAGCAGCGCTCCATCAGCAAGGAGAAGTGGGTGGAAACGCTGGTGGTGGCAGACACCAAGATGATAGAATATCATGGGAGCGAGAACATAGAGAAGTACGTGCTGACCGTCATGAACATGGTGAGTCCTGCTCCTCTCAGCGGCAGAGCCGCCGGGTCCCTGGGGTTACGAGGCGTGAGGACCACTGGGCTGACCAGGACTCAGCCCTGGGGGGACCTCAGCAAACCTCTCAGCAGACAGGCTCTTCCCACCTGTGCATTGCTCAGTGCTCCATTGGCTGTGGGAGGACTGGTCGGTGTTCAAGGGATGTTCTCTTCTCCTTCCCACTGTGGGGGTGGGTAACGTGGCCTCCTGGGGAGATACCCCGTGGGCAGGGGTGCTCCAGGGAAGGGAGGTGGTGGGTGCTGCCCACCCTGCGTTTCTGGTGCTGCCCACCCTGCGTTTCTGGTGCTGCACACCCTGTGTTTCTGGGGGCTGGTGAGAGCACCCAGAGAGTCCGGGCTTCCTTTGAGATGTTAGCAGAGGTGTTCCCCGGAGCATTTCTGGTTGAGTTTCAATGTGCAGCACAGATTATATCAGTTTTAAACGGATATCATGGCACTCTGAATGCCTTAGTCCAGATCTGCATCTGCTCTGGTCTTTCATTTTGGGGAATTCCCCGAGATGGTGTCAACAACCTTCAGTAGCTTCCCCTGGAGCTCCTGTTCCCCTGCAGATGTCCTTACGGCCGCGGTGTCGTGAGGCAAGGTCTGTCTTTCTTTCGGGCTTTATTTCTTTGGCGTTTGCCCGTTGCAGGTGGCGGGTCTGTTCCACCACGCCAGCATCGGGAACCCCATCAACATTGCGATTGTGCGACTCATCCTGCTGGAAGACGAAGAGGTACAAAGAAAACAGGGTGACTCACCCTCCCCTCCTGGCAGCCGGGCTGGGACACACGGCGAGCTGGCCTTGAAAGCTCAGAATCTCTCTTTTGCGCTGTTTCCGTGGCCTGGGTGGATTTGTGTAAGATAAATGCAGATGCCCGTGCCTGCTGCCTTGTCTGCTGCGTGGGCTGCAGCCCTGGTGAGGTCCAGGGGACAGCACGGTCAGAGGAGCTGCAGTGTCTCGTTCCTACAATAATTTCGGGTAACTCGGTGTGGCTGCCGGTGGCGGAGGGAGCGGGTCGCTGGTTGGTTGTGCTCCCAGCTGCAGCGCTGGCTCTCAGGGAGCCTGACGCCGCTCCGACGGGCTCCCCAGCTGCGTCCTTCCCCATCAGCCGGGACGGGACATTTTCCTGCAGTGTTTCTTAGCCCCCGCTATCAGATAATGTAATGTTTCGGTTGAATCACAGATGAAAAGAAAGCAGAAAAGGATTGTATTCCCACCCAGCCTACAACCTATAAATGTGGAGAGATTCCATCTGGATGGCAGTTGCTCCTGATTTCACTCTGATCTGTCTGAGATAGTCCCCTCCCTCCTCCATCCAAAAAAACCCAAGCAGATCTGTCAGCAATATGACAGCAGCCTTTTAATTGTGTTGGCAGGAGGATCTGAAAATTTCCCACCATGCAGACAACACCTTGAGGAGCTTTTGCAAATGGCAGAAGAGCATCAATGTGAAAGGAGATTCCCATCCCCTGCATCACGACGTCGCGGTCCTGCTCACAAGGTATTGTCCCCACGTGCCAGTTTTATGCTGTAGATGCTCCGCTGGGAGCTAGGAGCAGGTCTGCTGGCTGCGGGCAGGGGCACAGAGAGGCAGCCCGGGGAGCATCTCAGTGGGAGATGAGCTCTTGAAATCTCACTCCTGGCCTGAGCCCTGACTGGACCCTTGCACGTCAGATATGGAACGTGAAATCTGAAGATAAACTGGTCCTAATGGCTGGAACTGGTCTCAAATCTCAGGTTTAAAACCAGAGAGGGCTCCCAGTCAGCTCCCAGTTGAGGTTTCCAAACCGGGTTTTCACCGTGGCCCCGTTGCCAAACCCCAGAATGGCTGGATCCTCCCGGGAGATGTACACAAGGATTAACTCTCTATTTTGCCTTGGAGGCCAATGCTGGGATTGGCAGGGGAGCCTCTGAGGAGGCCTGTGACCTCCCATGAAGATCGCAGGAATTCATGCCTCTGGCCAAGTTTATATACCTTGCAGTCAGAGCTGGGTTTGATGCTTTCAGGCTGCGGCAGCAGCTTGGCTCTTGGCAGCGGCGCGGTGGCTTGTGTGATGATTCACAACCCACAACAGCTTCATCTTCTGTAGGAAGTTCTCTTTGTAGCAAGAACTAAGGCACTTAAGGCCATGCACTTCAATGGAGTTGTTCTTCCTGGGTGGCTGGAGCTCCTCCACCCTGGACCACAGCACCCCCGGGATGTGCTTCCCCAAGCAATGTAGTAATTGCTTAATTAGCCCCAACATCAGCTTTATTTATTCAATGGAATACATGTAGCCAGGCTGGCTTGCAGTTCCCATTAATCAGGCTTAATAATAAGCCGGGGATACTGGGAGAGTAAAGGGGACAGGAAAAGTCGTAAATCTTTCCGTTGCGGAAAGACGTTGGATGTCTCCATTCTGGCTTCTGTTTGGCCGGTGTCCGTCTGTCTTCACGGGCTGGGACGCGTCCCGCGCTCCTTCCCACGCCTCGCGGTTCCTCCTGTCGCTCTCACACCCCCTCTGTGCTCTGTGTCTGTGTGTCCGTCGTCTCCACCTCCCCAGGAAGGACATCTGCGCGGCGATGAACAGGCCCTGCGAGACCCTGGGCCTGTCCCACGTGGCGGGGATGTGCCAGCCCCACAGGAGCTGCAACATCAATGAGGACACGGGACTGCCCCTGGCCTTCACCGTGGCCCATGAGCTTGGACACAGGTACCACCAGCTTCCTCATCCTCCTCCTCTTCCTCTCCTCTGTCCTCTGCGCTGCTCAGTTGGGGATGAAAAGGCAGGGGTGGAACTTGGGAGAAGGTTCCTGAGCGGTTCCTCGCTGGTGCAAACCTTCCTCCCCTCCCAGGGGAATTTACACGGGGAGTTTAATTTCTGAGATAAGTTTTTGGTTGCCCCAGGCTCAATGAAAAATCACATAACCCAAGGCAACCTGGACAAATGGCATTTGTACCTTGTCCTGTGTTGGTGACGCTGAGGGTTTCGGAGAAGAGGGTGGAGAAGGGAGTTTTAACATAGGGTCTGTGTATAGAACCAGTGAAAGAATTTTGCTTGCCCTAATTTCAATTAAATTTTGACGAGATCGCTTGAACGTCACGGTTCATAATAGACATCTTTACATGGCAAGCCCATGTACCTAGTAAGTTTAAATAGTTAATCTTGCTCGATAGTCTCATTACGTGTGTCTTGGCTGAGTTTTGAGTAAAAAAAGCTGAAATAAAAGCATGGGACGCAGTTTGGGGCAGTGTCCCTGGGATGACTAAATCGTCCCGCGTGTCCCAGACCCCCGGTCCTGTGAATGGCTGGAGCTGGGCTGGTTTGCGGTGTCCGGCGTGGCGTGGGGTCGTGCCGGAGAGCGGCGAGGCTGCGCGGTTGTGGCGGCGTGCGGCTCACCTCTCCTTTGTGGGGCTGTGCTCTTACACAGTTTTGGGATTCAGCATGATGGAAGCAGCAATGACTGTGAGCCAGTTGGGAAAAGACCTTTCATCATGTCTCCACAGCTCCTGTATGACACGTCCCCACTCACCTGGTCCCGCTGCAGCCGGGAGTACATCACACGATTCCTCGAGTAAGTCCTCCCTTCCTCTTCCTCCTCGCTGGGGGGGTGCTGGGGGTGGCTGGGGGCTTGGCAATGAGCCCCGGGGCCCGTGGGGATGCTCGGCCGCCTCCGTCCTTGCTGTGAAGGATGGGGGTTCCAACACAGAAGCAGCGCGAGCGTTTGGGTGGTGGCACAGGGGTTGTGGCTTGAACAGCTAAAGCCAGAGCGGTTTTTCTCGGAGGCTGTGTGCAGTTTCCTTCGGGGCTGTGCAAGGAGGAGATGATGTTTGCCTCTAGGCAGGAGGCGTCACGTGAGGAAATGAGACCGAGCCAAATTCTTCCATGTATTTGTTTATTTTTAGCACCCCATGGCTGATTTTTCAGCCTGTTGTTATTAAGTTCCTAGGAACGCAGCCCGGAGACTTAGGTTTGTCAGCCAGTGTCTTGCACTGGAGAAACATGTTCCTGCACTGGAGAAACGTGTTCCTCCCTTGCTGCAGGAAAACAGCAAGAGCAGCGGCAAGAGCTGGGGCTGGGGGGAGCTGGGCGAGGGACCCGCAGTTTCGTGCCAGGGGGGCTGCCTGGGGCTGAGCTCCCATTCCTAAATCCCAGCCCGGAGCGTGTGGGCTTGGCCCCCTCGCAGGGTGAATTACTGTTGATTTATGGCTTTTGGTGGAACGGAGCTTTCTCGTATCCGCAGCGTTCTTGGCCCTCTGCTTTTAACCATCGCTGTTGGATGAAGAATTTCCTGCTTGTAGTGACCTCGGGCTGCTACGAGCTGTGACGGGGAAGAAAGAGAGCAGCTGGAGGCTTCTCCGGTTGGGTTTTGGTCTCTCTGTTCCCCCCAGAAGGGGCAGCTCTTCCTCAAGAGCAGAGCAGAGCCCGGCAGGAGACTTTCCCCAGCTGCGACATCCCCCGGGCGAGGGAATGCCGTTGCCAGCACAGACATGAGTGTGTTATAGTACGGTGCTGGCAGGAGAACGGGAAGGAGTGAGCCAGAAAATGGGACCCTGCTGACCTGGGCTTGCTAGATGTGCTTGGAACAGGCCTCATGTTGTGTTTTTTTTTTTTAAAAAAAACACACTTAGATGCTGATTATTATTTTACAAAAGATTCTTATTTTACAAACGCTGCTGAACATTTAAGCGTCTGACAATGATTCCCGTCTTCGACAGCGACACGGCCCCAGGGCTGCTGGTCAGGCCGGGGGTGCAGCCAGGGTTGGGGGATCCTCTCGATGAGGCTGTGGGTCAGGGTCCACCCCAGGGTGATGGAAGAGGGTCAAGGTCCACCCCTGCTGTGACGGTGGTGACCCCCAAGGGAATGAGCATCCCTTGTTCAGGGGGCGGGTGGTGATGCTGCTGTGGGTGAGGGACCGCTCTGCTGCTCCCCACTCCGGATCCAAACCAGCCCTTTTTGGCGTTCCGTGCTTTTTCCCCCTAACCCTGGGAGGAGCTGGAGGATGCCGTAAGGCTCTTCGCTCTCCACCCCTCACCACGATTCCTGGCTGGGGGAATACCCTTGTAACACAGGGGTGGGTGTCTCATGGATGCCCTGTCTGCACCAGGATGGTGGGGAGCAGCCTCCCTCCATCTCAGCAGCAGCCTTGGCTCTACTGCAGGTTGTCTCATCTCCCTTCAGCCTTTTCTCTAGATCAGACAACCAATTTTTTGGCCTCTCTGCACAGTGCTGGGGGTCTTCAGCCATCATCCTCCCGTGGGCTCCTTCCAGCCCATCCCCACCTTTTCCAGAGCCTGGGAATGGCTGGTCTTCTCCAGCCCTGCCTGCTCCATCGCCCCGCTGCCGGGGCTGCCACATCCCCTCTCTGAGCAGCTGATTCCTCCCGAGCTCCTATCCTTGCCTTTGTTTTTATTGAATTCCTTCCTGGCTTTTTGGACCCTTCCTCCAGTTCTCCGAGTGCTTTTGGAATTTTAATCCCGCTCTCGAATGTATCTGCAGATCCTCCCAGCCTGCTCACAGATGGGGATTTAATCACCATCCCATCTACTCCATCATCCGGCTCGTTAACGAACAGACTGAGAGAGGCAGACGCAGCGCAGGCCCCTGTGCATTTTTACTGCAGCGTGGGGTTTATTGCATATCCCTGCAAAGCCAGAGGGAAACTCCTGCCAATTTTTTGCTGGCTCGATAATATGTTTTGGCCAATTGAAGAGACCGGTAGGACGATTATAAAATATTTAATGAAGAAATAGATTTTGAACACAGCACACTGGAAAGCTGACAGCAAATCTAAATCACCCTCCACCCCAGGACAGAACAATATATGTACGTGGTATTTTAAGGGGCTGTCTCCAGCCAAGCGAGCTGTTTGCAGGCGTCTGGGGGGGACCTCACCGGGGTGGGATGGGAAAGGGAGGAGGGGGTGCTGGTTCTGCCGGGCATCACCCCATGGCACTGCCAGCACCCCAAAGCAGGAGCTCCCCCCCAGCTCCTGGCCCTGGTTTCTGTGTTGCTGCTTTGGGTTAAAAAGGAATCTCATTTCAAGTTAATTTAGACCTGTTCCCCATCATGAGGGAGACAGAGTAATCTAATCTGCTGAGAAACCCCTGACGGACGCTTTGCCTTTGCTGGAAACAAGTTTGTTTAAATCAACACTGAGCTAAACTAGGGACAGTTCCTGGTGTGTTTGGGACGTGTGGCAGCGAGAGCAGCGTCCCCCGTGGCTCCCACAGCCTGGCTGCCTGCCACAGCCAGCCTGCAGGGCTCACTTTTAATGTCTTTTTACTAAAGACGTCCCATCCGGCGCAGTTTGAGCTCTGTTTGTAGCGGCAGATATGAGGGCGAGTGTGTTTTGTTGCTGACGACCTACTTTATTTCTCTTAGCAGGGCACTGACACACGGGTTGTGCTCTCTGCGGGGACAGCTCTGGGGTCAGCGCGATGCAGGGGCGTGGGGGCAGCATCTGCTCCTCAGCAGTGAGATGTTTGTTCAGTGAAACCCTTCACCTTGAGCGAAGGGGGCGAAAGGGGAGTCCCGGCTGAGGGCTGAGCCAATGACCTGGTCACAAAGCGAAAATCCAGGGGGATTATTCCCAGGGAAAATGACGTTTCTGGCTTTCCGTCAGGGGGACAGAGGCATCTCAGGGGGGATAGGGGGAGTGAGGAAGGGACTGGCCCCGCAGCTGCAGAGAAAAGCCACTGCTGCCTTTGTCCCTTGGCCTTCCCCATCACCCGCCGTGCCCGGGGGCAGCGGGGTGATTGCTCTGGGAGCAGGCACCCCAAAAAACACCCACCCCAAAAAGCAGGTACCCGCACGTGCCCACCCGTGTGCTGGAGCAGCTCCAGGGCGGGTTGGAGAGCCAGGGTCCTATCAGCTGGAAATGCTACCTGCTTCTCGTGGTGGTGGGACGTTAACGAGCTGTTCGGTTCCTCCGTTAGCATCTGGTACGGGTGTGCCGGGCTGGGGGTGATGCTGCTCTGACCTCTCTCTTTCAGCCGGGGCTGGGGGCTGTGCCTGGACGACCCCCCTGCCCGGGAGGTGCTGGACTACCCCTTGGTGCCCCCGGGTGTCCTCTACGACGTGGGCCACCAGTGCCGGCTGCAGTACGGCCCCTACTCCACCTTCTGTGATGACATGGACGTAAGCCAGGGTCCTCTCCAACATGAGCTGGGGGGGGTCGGTCTCTTCTTCCAAGGAACAGGCCATGGGACAAGAGGAAATGGCTTCAAGTTGCCCCAGGGGAGGTTTAGGATGGAGATTTGGGACAATTTCTTCCTGGAAAGGGTTGTGAAGCCTTGGCAGAGGCTGCCCAGGGCAGTGGTGGAGTCCCCATCCCTGGAGGGATTTAAGAGTTGGGCAGACGTGGTGCTGAGGGACATGGGTCAGTGGTGGGTTTGGCAGTGCTGGGCTGGTGGTTGGACTCCATGAGCTGAGAGGTCCCTTCCAACCCAGATGATTCTGTGATTCTAAGAGGGGCTCGTGTGGCTCCGAGGGGCTCTCTGCGGGGTGGGGGGCTGTGCCCGGGGTGATCCTCTCCCTGCGAGTTAAACTTGTGCCCATGGGTTTGGCGGGTGCCGTAACCGTGTCCTGTGCTTCCTGCAGAATGTCTGCAACACGCTGTGGTGCACGGTGGGGAACACCTGCCACTCCAAGCTGGATGCTGCCGTTGATGGCACGGCGTGTGGGGAGAACAAGGTAACGGGGGGAACAAGGTAACGGGGGGAACAAGGTAACGGGGAGCAGTCCCTGCCGTGGCTGCCGAGGCTCCTTGTCCTGCTCACAGGGAATTGCGCAGAGAATTCCTCTCCCTGCTCTGGGGCACAGAGGGGCTGGCAATCCCCAGGGGCCACCGTCTGTCGGCAGCCAGCTCTGGTCACCCTCGCATGGGTGACATACCAGAACAGGGGTTTCCTGCTCAAGGTGGCATAAAACTGTTACAGAGTTATAAAAATACCTGTAGACATCTCCCCTTGCTTGGTTTTTGGTCCCAGAACACTGGGGATGATCCCCATGGAACCTCTGTGTCCGTGGCGATGCCTCGCTGACCCTTCCCTCTGGGCTGGGACCCGGCTATGAATCCCCGTGCTGAGGGCTCCCGGGGCAGGTTTGGGTTTGTTGCCTGGGACAAATCCTCAAGCAGCCCAACATCTCCGAGCTTCCCATCACATAGAGATGCTCCAGGCTCCGGCAGAGCCCAGCTCACCCCCAGGCACGTCTGTGTGAGCAAAGCATGGATTTTCACAGGACAACACAGGTGCTGGGCTTCAGTGCTCCCCACGGCCAGGCTCTCCGACTCAATTACTGCATCCTTAAACCTTGTTTTTCTCTTCTTGTGGCCTCTCCCTTTGCAGTGGTGCTTCAACGGCGAGTGCGTGCCCGTGGGCTACCGTCCCGAGGCGATTGCCGGTGGCTGGAGCTCCTGGAGCTCCTGGGCATCCTGCTCTCGCAGCTGCGGCGCGGGTGTGCAGAGCGCGGAGAGGCAGTGCAGCAGCCCCACGTAAGTGAGACCCCGTCCCCCCAGAGCTCCCCCAAGACCCCATTTAGAGGAGAGGAACCCAACGCTGCTCCATAAGGCCCAGGAACATCACCTGGCCACTGTGGTCCTGCCCCTGTCTGCGTTGCACGGCCAAGCTGTGCCCGTCACACAGTCATCAGTGTGAGCACTGTGCTTTGGAAACGCTCAGGGGATTCATTTCACGGGGTTATTGTTCATTTCTCTGGGCAGCGAGTGCCTCTGGAGGGGCAGGGTTTGCCCTGTCACCTTCCAGGGATGAGTTGTTCCCGTTCCGTGCGGGCAGAGAGTGGATGCAATGGGACTCAAAGAGCAAAAGCTCTGTGCCTGTAGTTGTAAAACACATCCAGTGTCCTTGCATGACAGAAAAGAAAAATAGGTGTTCTGTGAGCCTGATTCGGAGTCATTTTGAAAAATCCTGCTGCTGTTTATCCCCCTGTTGCTTTTCATGAACGATTTCTGATCCGTGCCTGCCCGAGGGCTGCCTCCCCCAGCCTGCCAGTGCCGCAGCCAGCGCTGGCTCCCCCCTGGAAGCGTCCGGGAACTGATGGAGGAGCAGCCTTGTCCATCCCGTGATTCCTGGGCTGACCCATCTGCTCCCCACATGTCCCCTTCGTCACCAGATCGCTGTTGCAGTGGATGCAGCCAGAGCCCCTGGCTTGCCCAGGTGTCAGAGCGCCCGGGAACCGGGAGAGAAAAGGGCTTTGTGAGCAATTTACTGGTGGCTGCTACTTTTCATTGGCGTGAGGAGCTCTGAGAGCTCGGGAGCAGGGTGTCTGATGAGCCCGGATGCGCTCTCTGCCCAGCTTCTTCCTCAGGCACACTGTTTTTCACTGTGCTGTTGAGCTGTTTGAAGAAGTGCTGCGTAATCTGGGTCCCGGGTCAAGAGCTGGGTTTGTGTGTGAGACGAGTTGTGTGGCAGAAGTGCAGTTGTAGTTTCTGGAGTGTTTCACACACAGCTGCGGGCAGGCAGGGGAGCGAGCGCTGGAAAAGCAGGAGAATTTCCCCGGGCAGTTGTTTGCTTTGGCCGCTGTAGGTAAATCTTCAGCTTTGCCTTTTGGATGGAGTGAACAAATGTGAGCGCTGGGCAGTCCTCCTCCCACAGGCACTTCCTCAGGGCAGGGTATGTAAACACAACCCTAAAATAATAATTAACTTTATTCTCGTCCACAAAGTGTGCCCGGACTTAAATGGTCAGGGGAAAAGCCATTTTCATGAGGTTGTAAGGACAGGGGCCATGGCGAGTGCCGTGCCCAAAGGAAGAGGCAAGCGTCAGGAGATGGTGGCAATATTTTGAGGGTCTGATGGCATCTGAGAAAAAACTATTGTTGCTTTTAGAGTCCTTCTTGCTTTAAAAAGTCCGGCGGCAGCTTTGCCATTCTCTTGGGCAGTAGAGGATCAGAGTCAGCAGCTCCTCCTGCCTGACCTGGCTCGTGGGAGCACGGGCATCTCTCAGCCACGGTACCTGGGATGATGAGGGAGATGTTTTACCCCCGGGGAAGGGTACCCAGCTGCAGGTGCAGGAGGTGGGAGGGCCTCGGACATGAAGGCTGCTGGGGACACCTGGCTGTAACAACTGCTTTTATAGCATCGTACACTGGACCTATAAAATTGGCCATATTTCAAACATTAAGGAGAAACTGTTAAGAGGCACAAGATCCAAGATGTAGCTAACCTGGCTTGAGAGCCATCACTCAGCAGAAGCTGCCTTTGGTCCATGTCTCACCCTGCATGGTCCCATAGCACAACCCGGCAGCGGGAGCAGGGAGCTGGTCCAGGAGGGACTTGGAGAAGAAGGACGTGGGCCGTGGTTTCCACGTGTTTCAAAAACTTGCTCTGTGGAGTGGGGCTGTTTCTGGGGTGGATGTTGGGTTCACAGCCAGCTTCCTTCCACGGACACTGCAGGAGAGGGATGCTTGGGTTGTAACTGGGAGGGCTCCCCATTGGCTCCAGGTGGACTCGGGATTGACGAAACTTCAGGAGATCAAACCTTAGCAGCAGGTACAAACCCACCTCCCTTAGCTGGGAATGGAAAGGGAGTTTCCCCTTGTGTGCGGTAGACCTTTATCTGGTAGGGCAGAGGGTCACGGGTTTAAACTGAGAGAGGGGAGATTTGGTTAGATACGAGGAAGATTTTACAATGAGGCTGGTGAGACACTGGCCCAGGTTGCCCAGAGAAGCTGTGGGTGCTCCTGACGAGGACCAGGAAGATGTCCCTGGCAGGGGGGTGGGACTAGATGATCTCGAAGGTTCCTTCTGACCCAAACCCTTCCATGATTCTCTGATTTTGCCTTTTCCTCCCACAAACAGGCCGAAGTATGGGGGCAGGTATTGCCTGGGGGAGCGGAAGCGGTTCCGGATTTGCAACGTCAGGCCGTGTCCCCCCGACAAGCCCTCCTTCCGCCAGGTCCAGTGCAGCCAGTTCAACCCCATGCTCTACAAAGGGAAGCTCTACAAGTGGACACCGGTGCCCAACAACAGTGAGTCCAGGGCAAAGCCCACTGCTGGGTCTGTGCCCCCAGCCCCAACAAAACCCCTGAAACCCCCTCTTGCCGACAGCTTGATGGGATTTGCCTCGCGGCGTGTTTGTGCCGTATTTGAAGTTAGGGCTGGGCTCGCAGGGTCACTTTACGTTTTGGGAGGTGGTAAGGTGCCCCCCAGCCGCTGGGGTTTAGTTTCTGCCTGCTGGGTTTCCCCAGTTAACCCCTGCGAGCTGCACTGCCGGCCGGAGGACGAGTACTTCGCGGAGAAGCTGCGGGACGCCGTCATCGACGGGACGCCGTGCTACGAGATGAACGCCAGCCGCGACATGTGCATCAACGGCATCTGCAAGGTGGGTCCTGCGCCGGGGAGGGAGCCCGAGGAACCCCCCTGCTCGGGGAAACGCAGGTGGGCACCATCCCCCATGCCTTAAGTGAGCCCCGTGCCCCCTCCCACACGCACCAACGGGCTGAGATTGCTCGTTTTGTCATTCACCGCTCAGAAAACTCCCCTTATTTCCACACAGTTGGGCCGTATTTCGGCTTCTGCTGGCTTCAGGGAAATAGAGCACAAACCCAGAGGGGAAAAAAGGAAGAAGAGTTTCAGTTGAAAATAATGCCTGGGATGTGAAAGGGAGCGTAGAGAGGACGCCCAGCCTGGAGCTGGCAGCCATGGGTCTGACCCGCAGCGATGGAGATGCCTCCCCTGGCTTGGCAGCCTCTCCCAGCGCTGGGATTCGCTCTTCCTTTTGGGTTGCTATTTTAATTTCTTGGAAGCTCTCTCCAGATGAGCTGTGACGTGTGGCAGCGTCGCTCTGGCTGCTGGCCCGGGAGGGCATCTCCCAGCGCGGGAGGCACAGGGATCTGGTGGAGACGGCACGGTCAGTGCTGAGAAGCGTCTGGGAGATGCTGGTGTGACTGGGGAGCTGAGCTGTGCCCTGCGTCCCCCTGGGACCTCCGCTGGCAGCGGGACAGCCCCTTCGTTCACACCTTCCCTTTCCCTCGGGAAGCGAGCCCGATGCTTAGGAATAAACGCAGACGTGGCGTTGGATTTCATGAGATGGGTGAAATCAGGAGATGGGTGGGAGTCGGAGCTGCCGTGGTCTGCGGGGTCGGTTCCCACCACAGGACGTACCAAAGCCACGCTGCAGCAAAGCCGGTGTCCCTGTGTCACCAGGGACTGGCACGAGCAGGAGGGGACACAGTCGGGTCTGCCCTAGTGTTAGATAAAAATACTCTCTGAAAGACTTTTTGGAAAAACACGCTTTTTGGGGAGAAAAAAAAAGAAGGTGTTTTGGACGGCACAAAGAGCAACAGGAAATAGGGAAAATAATCAGCCAACGAGTTTCCTTGCAGCCTCCTGTATCAAAGCCATTCGTGGAAGCTTCCCCCTCTCGCTGGCCGTGCTGTGGGCTGGGGCCCAGCGGCAACCGGAGGCTTTGAGAAGGTCCCGTTTGCCCCTGGCGTGGGCTGTGAGTTCCTTCAGAAGCCGCGACGTGCCGGTGCAGGGGCCGGAGGGGGAGCGCAGGGGTCGTGGCTTTCCCTCGGTGCGTGGGACGGTGCGATCCAGCGGGTGACAGCACCGTTACCCGGAGCTCGCTGCACTCAACTGAGCCTGTGACACCGGAGTTAAACCTGGCTCACAACAGGCTGTGGCCGAAGCTAAAGCTGTTTCTGCAGCACGTGTGTGCCAGCGGCCCCCGGGCACCTCCCCGGGCAGCGAAGGCGGCAGGCACAGCACCCAGGGTCCCTCTGGGGTTTCAGCTGTGGCTTTTAGGGTGCAAAAATTGCAGGGAGTCTTTCACTCTGTGCAGGTTGAGCGATTTGGCACGAGGTGGGGAGAGCTTCAGCACAACATAAAAAGAGTTTTTGGGAAGTGTTTGGGAACAGGACTAGCAGGGCCGAGGACCAAGGGGCTTTCCCAGCTCGGCTCAGCCCGTAACGTGTGCCAGCAGGCTCCGCTGTCCAGGGATTCGGGTTGGAAAAGGTGAAAAATGAGGTGTGGGTTGTGCTCCTCACCACGTATGAACAGGATGGCAGGAGCACCAGGATGTGTTAGAGAAACCCGTATGGCAGCCGAGGTGTCTGTATGAGCCCATCCTGCAAAACGACTCCAGCTCGCCCCATTCTCCCATCCATGTTCCTTATTTCCCACCGTTTAGGACCGTTGCGTCTCTCCCTCGTTCCTGCCGCGCCGGCAGCCGCTGGCGTGGTGCGAGGCCGGGGCGGGCAGGGGCTGACGGGGCTGCCTTGCAGAACGTGGGCTGCGACTACGAGATCGACTCCAACGCGGTGGAGGACCGGTGCGGCGTCTGCCACGGGGACGGCTCCACCTGCCACACCGTCAAGAAGACCTTCGAGGACAGCGAGGGGCTGGGTAAGGCCAAGGACAAGAGGAAATGGGCACAAACTTGAATGTAAGAAGTTCCACCTAAACCTGAGGAGGAACTTCTTTGCTGTGAGGGGGCAGAGCCCGGGAAGAGGCTGCCCAGAGAGGTGGTGGAGTCTCCTTCTCTGGAGATATTCAAACCCCCCTGGAGACGTTCCTGTGGGACCTGCTCTGGGTGGCCCTGCTCTGGCCGGGGGTTGGACTGGATGGTCTCCAGACATCCCTTCCAACCCCATGGGATTTTGTGAGGGTCCACTCCACGCTCATTTGCATTGTGGTTTTTAATCACAACTTGTCGATTTGGGTGGGATAATACCCGAGGGACAGCGTGGGGACACGTGGCTTTGCCGTTCCACTTCTTACTCCTCGGAAGAAGAGCATCCCCTTACTGCTTTTTGTATCTAAAAGCCTGAAAACCAGTCTGTGTGTGCTGGAGCCACTCTGGAGAGGTTTAAGGGGGTTTTGTGGGTTGACAGGGACATGTTGAAAGTGTGGTAACCACCTTGCCAGCACCCACGTGGGAAGCGCCTTGCTCGGCGATGGGCTCTCCCGGCGGGGAAGGCGGCTGGGCTCAGCGTGAGGTGGGGTTTGGTGCGCGCTGGTGCCTTCCAGGGGTGTAAGGATGGGCACCATGCTGGCACCGAGGGACACTGGCACCCACCCGAGGGCATGGGTCGTCTCTGCCCCATCTTAGACTCCCCCAAGACCAATGCTCGGTTCCGTCCCCAGGTTACGTTGATATTGGGATTATCCCCGTGGGAGCGCGGGAGATCCGGATCGAAGAAGTCGCAGAAGCCGGGAATTTTCTGGCGCTGCGGAGCGAGGACCCGGAGAAGTATTTCCTGAACGGCGGCTGGACCATCCAGTGGAATGGGGACTACAGGGTGGCGGGGACCACCTTCACCTACAAGAGGACGGGGAACTGGGAGAACCTCACCTCCCCGGGGCCCACCGTGGAGCCCGTGTGGATCCAGGTACGGTCGGGGATCTGCTGGTGGTTGGGGTGTGTGATGGGGAGGATGGAGGGGACAGAGACATTGGATCTCCTGCCTTCCCGTGCGGGACTGAGCTGCCCTGGTCCATCACGACACTTCCCTGTCGTCCCAGGGACAGGGCTGTGCATCTCCTCCATGAGCGTGTTTCTGTGGGAGCCAACCTTGGGAAGAGCCAAGTGCCCGCTGCTGGGACAGGGAGCATTCCCAGCCCATGCTGCTTCCAGCTGAGCCTCGTCCCCTTTGGAGCGTTCCTCAGCCCCTGTACAAAGCAGAGAGGGCGGGAGGAGAAAGAGCCCCTTTCCTGAGGCCTTTCCCATATCTTATCGAGAGCAGGGGAAGAGCCTGCAGGGCTTCTGGCAGGGCTGTCCCAGGCGGTGGGAGCCGTTGTGGTGGCAGAGCTGGCACCCTCAGCAGTGCCACGCTCCCACCGGCGCTGTGTCCCCCTCTGCACCGCGTGATGCCGTGGCGAGGAGCTCGGGCCAAGGGGTCCTGCTCCATGGTCCAAACCCCGGGTGATGCTGGCCGGGGCGCCGCAGGTCAGGCTCTGCTTCCTGCAGAAGCCCTTGAGGCAGAAGGTAAAAATCCAAAAGGAACATTTTAAATCCTCTGCAACAATTAGAAATTTCAAGGTTTACTCTTTTTTTGCATGTGGGAATTTCTGTAAAGCTACTTCCCTCCTCGGAGTGAGTCTTTATGATTCATCAGACTCTGAGGAGGTGAGTGGTGCTGCCTGGCTCAGCCCTGGCTCCCGGGGCAGGGAAGGGCACCTGGGACCTGCTGCTCTGTCTCCTGGGTCTGGGCAGAAGAGGTTACAATTAACCACATAGTCAAAAAAAAAAAAATTAAAAAAAAAAATAGGATTGCAGCAGTGAGTTTCCAGGAGCAGAGCTGCAGACAGGAGGAGAGCATCTGCCCGTCTCCTGCTGCCATCAGGGTCTTTGTCCCAAAGTTGTGTCCCCAGGCTTTGCCCCGTGGCTGCCCCTGCTACGAGCCCCCAGCCACTGCCCCTGCTCCCTGGGAAGCCCCTTCTCGAATTCAGGCATCCCACAGACACTTTTAATCTGAGCCCAACTCAGCCGTCGCTTAATCCCTTCCTCCGCTGCAGCAGCAGCGCTGGGGCTTATCTGCAAATTGCCTTAATTTGCAAACCGATCCCACTCTATTAATTTTCACCTTGTATCCAGGGAAAAGAGTCACCCGGGGGATTACTTTTCAGCATGGCTTTATATTTCCTTGAGCTTTGCGTGGCTTTGTGGTGCTCCAGCTGTGGGTGGGAGGGCGGTGGGGAGTCAGCGTGGTGCGGGGGGCTCGGGGGCGT
>JAHREE010150801.1:0-38251 GCA_033628505.1 Tringa tobata | reverse complement strand
AGAAGAGAAGGCTCCGGGGAGACTTTATAACAGCCTTCCAATATCTGAAGGGGCTACAGGAGAGCTGGGGAGGGACTCTTTGTCAGGAAGAGCAGTGACAGGACAAGGGGTAACGGTTTTAAATTGGAAGAGAAGAGATTTAGACTAGATACCAGAAAGAAATTTTTTTACTGTTTTTTACTGACATGTTGCCCAGGTAATTCATGGCTGCCCCATCCCTGGAGGGGTTCAAGGCCAGGCTGGATGGGGCTTTGAGCAACCTGCTCTAGTGGGAGGTGTCCCTGCCCAGGGCAGGGGGGTGGGAACTTCGAAATCCTTTTGGAAACTCGATGATCTTTAAGGTCCCTTCGAACCCAAACCATTCTACGATTCTATGACATTTCCACGAGCCCAGTGCTCTGAGCAGGGGCAGCTCCTCTGCTCCTACACTACTGTGGCCGTTTGCTAACCCTGTTTCCAAAAGGATTTGCTGCTGGGGTACAGGTAACGCAGCCCTGCTGCGGAGCTGGATGGAGAGTGGCACTTTTATGGCCAACAGCTGGGCAGGTTGTTGTCTCCTGAAGAGGCTGCAAGAGCCAGCCCCGGCTGCACTGCTGTCACCTCCCTGACTGCCCTTGTGTCCCCACAGCTGCTGTTTCAGGAGACCAACCCTGGCGTGCGGTACCAGTACACCATCCAGCGCCCGGCCGACAGCGAGAACGAGATCGAGCAGGCAGAGTTCCTCTGGCGCTTCGGCTCCTGGACCACCTGCACCGCCACCTGCGGGACCGGTGAGGGGGGGCTCGGCCGCAGGCGGGGGGGGAGCGGAGCAGGCAGAGCATCCCCGTACCGCGGGGATAACTGAGGAGTTCCTGGGTCTTTGCTTTCAGGAGGTCTTGCGGGGGTGGAAAGTGATGTCCACTGAGGTTACCGCTCCCCGGTGTCCCCACCGCGCTCGCCCACCGGACCCCGTGCTTTATCAGTGCTGTGCTCCTCGCTGGGTGTCCCCTTACTGCGGGGCCTCAGGGTGAGGGGGACAAAAGAGCTTTAGGGAAATCCAGGGAGTTTCAAAGGGCTGGTTCCCACCTGGCTGGGCCTCTCCCGGGGGAGATGGTTTTCCAGGGTGTTATGGAGAGCACATGGGAGGGTGCTGTGGGGCAGAGCCCTGGGATCCCGCCGTGTCAGACACTTCCTTCCCCCCTCCTGCCCCGCTGTGCCACCAGCTGGGGGTCCTGGGGCAGCCTTTGGGGCAGCCGATGGAGGGGGACGGGCCAGGGACACTGCAAGAGGGGAGGCTGGGACCAGCGAGCGCTTCCTCGAGAGCGGCTGCCACTGGAAGGAAGGGAATTCGAGGACAGTCATATTTTCTGGGCAGCACGAAGTGCCGGGAGATGTTTCCTGCCTGTCCTGGGAGCTGGCGGTGGATCCCTGTGGGAGCAGGAGGGCTGGAGCTGCCGCAGGAGCTGGGGGGGCATTTTACAGACGCATTCTCTCGGAGCTCTTCACTGGGTTTGCATGGACCCTGCAGTGTTGAGGAGGACGGGAGCCGAGGGCACTTGCTTTTGTTCAAAACCAGCTTGTTTTGCAAGGTTTGAGCACGTGGCTTCCAGAATAGAAGAGAAAGAGGAGCAAATTGGGCAGGAGGTGGGTGAGGATGCTCACCCTGTCTAGCCACAGGCGAGCAGCCAGAGGAGGGCTGAGCCCCTCTCCCTGGGCTGGATGATGCTGGGAGCTGAGAGGTGGGTTTGGGAGAGCCTGGGCTGAGCCTTTTCTGCGGGGACCAGCCCCAGGAGCCCATGAGCTCCCGAGCGCTGGAGCCAGAGCACGGCAGCTCCAGCAGGCTCCTATCAATCTCAGCTGATGGCAGGGGTTGTTATTTACAGCGCTCCCAAGTCATGGGTCAAGTACGTGTTGCAAAAAGGAGGACAAAAGCAGGCGGCGAGGCAGCGTGTGCAGGATGAGGTCATGCAGAAAAATGTCCCGTGAGCGCTGCAGACGGGGGCAGGAGGCTTCGGCGGGTGATTTATCCATCAGCTGCGGCTGCCAAAAAAGAGCTGGGCTGCTGGCAGTTGTGTCCCCTTCGGACACAGCTTCCTGAAAGCCTCCGTGTGTGTGTGTATGTTACATGCACACGCGTGCTCTGGCGGCTGGATGTGGCTCTGGATGGTGTTGCCAGGCTCTGGATGGTGCTCCCACCACGGGCTGCAGCACCTCCACGGTTCACCATCCTGTGCTCCTCCTTGGCAGCTTCAGACGTGGTGCATCCTGCACCTCGGCTCCAGAGGCATTTCACACCTGACGGGACCAGTGTTGCTTCCTTCCATCCATCCATCCATCCATCCAGTCCCAGGTGTCCCTGTCCCAGGGTCATTTCCAGCCCAGTTGAGCTCCGTAGGTCTCATCACAGAGGTGTCAGATTGATTCCAGGTGTCCAGCTCTGCTTTTCCCACACTGGAAAGATGGGTGACGTTGGGTTTCACGAGGGCATCGGCACCTCAGCAGAAGTGGGCTCTCACCTTTCAGTTTTGGTGGTGGTTTTGTTTTCTTTCCCCTGTTTTTTGGTGGCTCGAACTTACCTGGATGGATGGCCCGCTGGCAGAGGATGCTCAGTGGTTTGGTTCGATGTCTCAAGCCAGTCCCTTGCCTGTGTCCCCAGGGGTGCAGCGGCAGATCGTGCACTGTGTGGAGAAGCTGGCGGGCATCGTGGAGGAGCGGTTCTGTGATGCCCTCACCCGCCCCGACGACCAGCAGAGGACGTGCAACGAGGAGCCCTGCCCAGCAAGGTTTTGCAAAGCTTTGATCTCCAAACCTGCCCCGAGGGATGACCAGGGTTGGGGGCACCTCGGTCACTGCCGTGCCCCGATTGCACCAGGATGTGCACAGCTATTTGCACCCCTGGTTTTGCAGCTCTCTTTTCCCTCGTGCTTGAGAATGGGGTCCCAGACCCTTTGTTGGTCCATGGGAGCAAATCCCTGTGGTTGCCCAACCGCCACAGTGTGTTGCTTCTCTGCAGACCATCCCGGGAGCACCCCTCGGCCGCTGTGTAACCATCCCCACACAACACGGGGACTCATCCGTCCCTGACCCTCACCTTGGGCTGAAACACAAACCGCAGTTGGGATCCAAACTCCCCCATGACCCCGGGCTCCACTGATCATTACAGGCTGCTGAAGGCCACCTGCATCTTCTGTCCACCTCCTGGGCTAAACCCCCCCACCCCACGGCACTCAGCGTGTGGGGCAGCCTGTGGCTGAGGCGTTTCCCTCCCGTGTCTCCCCAGGTGGTGGGTTGGCGAATGGCAGAAGTGCTCGGCCACCTGCGGCCGCTCGGGGCTGATGAAGAGGACGGTGCTCTGCATCCAGAGCGTGGGGCTGGACGAGCAGAGGGCCCTGCAGCACGCAGACTGCCAGCACCTCTCCAAGCCAGAGGCCACCGCACCCTGTCACCGGGAGGTCCCCTGTCCCTCCGAGTGGGCCGTGGGGAACTGGTCTGAGGTGAGGAGAGTCGGGGAGGTCCCGCAAAGCTGGTGGGAGCTGGGGATGAAGTGCCAGCAGGATGTCCTCAGCCTGCCCAAGAGTCACGGGTGTGCTCTGCTTATGGGAAAAAATCATGGGTGTTTTTCTGTGGGCTCAGGTGGAACACCAGCTCCCACGGATGGGAATTGTGTGGCACGGGGAGGTCTCAGAGGGAGGAAGGAGCACTGAGCTGTTGGACTCTGCCCCATCCTCTCTGAAGGGTACTCCGTGCTCGATTGCAAGGAGGGCAGAAACAAGGGGGATTTCAACCCTTCAGTGTATTTTCCAGCATCACAAACCTTCCCTGGTTTTTTTTTGGCAGAAGACTTAAAGATAGTTAAAGGCAGTTCTTGCCAGCTGAGGCAGGTGTTAGGGGCAAGCCCCAGGCACGTGTGTGCTGGCCGGTGGGCATCTGCTTCCCAGGGGGGCAGAGACAGAGACCCCCTCGGCGATGCTCCCAAGGAGTGGGGGAGCCATCACAAATTTTCCAGCAATTTTTTTAAAGAGAAGGAGAGATAAAAAAAAAACAAAGCTCACATATAAAATGCTGTGGTTTGTGGGCACCCTCTGTAGCCTTTATTTATTTTTGTATTTCTGTGGATCAGCTTAACCGCAGGTTGAGGTTTTTAAGCGGAAAATTATATCTCCTAATTTAAGCAGTGGTTTCAAAAAGTGTTCAATGTGAAGACAAGTATTGAGAGAGAAACGAGAGAGCCTGGGAACCAAGATTGTTGCTAAGAAACAAACGGAATAAAAATGCGAACAGAAAATTTGAAGGCTAAATGAGAGCTATCTAGAAATGTTTTTCTAGGGGCCCACAAAAGCCACAATTGCCAGGCTGAGAGAGTAGACTGCAACAGTTCAAAGGAAAAACCCCGCATTGCCCGTGGGTCTGTGCTGTGCACGGAGCCAGCACAAACTGCCACAGTCCTCTGGGGTGTTGACACCGAGAGAGCTGTGAGCCCAGGGAAAAATGTGCTCGAGGTTTTGAGTTGTCTGTAATTTTTCTGTCCTCCTTTCACTTAAATGAGAGCCCTCTTTCTTCTCCGTTTCCACCACCACCGATAAGTTGAGAAATTTGAGGAGCTCAGAAGCTTCCCAGAAATGTGGTCCTTTTGTCCAGTGACAATAGTGGGGGTTGTTGCTTTTCCTGTGCCAGCAGACCCTCGGGGGGGGCAGCACCTACGTCTGTCGGGCACTGGCAGCCCGCGGAGCCCAAGGGGTTATTTGCAGTTTGGGTGGCGTTGTGGTGTAGCCCAGCACTGGGGCTTAGTGCCTTCAGAAGGACCCTAAAGCAGTGCCCAGCTCTGTGGGCTTTCTAAAGAAGTTCTCGGTGTGTTCAGAAGTGTTATCTGTTGTCCATTAATAGGTGAGGGGCTGCGTGCGGGGCTGTCTCTCTCCTGCAGAGCCCATCCCACCTGCTGTGGTGCCTCCTGCAGCGGTGTCCCTGGCGCTGGACCCTCCTGCCAAGCTCTGGCTGCTCCTCCACGAGGCTCCAGTGACAGAAATGATTTCTTGTCTGTGTCCCAGATCCCGTCCTTCTCCCTGTAAGAGCTGCCGTACCTGGGGTTTATCTCCTGGATGGAGCTGGAGGCATTTGCTGAGAACTTCTGGCTTGAGGCACACGCTGTGGGAGCTGACCTCTGTTTTCCCTGATTCAGCAGTGCCATCCCAGCGGGGAGAAGCCACTGGCCTGCTCCCCTCCCACAGACATTGGTGTGTAGTATCAGCATCTCCTCCAGACAAGCCTCTGCCCGGCAGGAGATGTCCCACAGGGTGGGCACCCACCCGGGAGCCCACCAGAACCAGCGCAGGGAGTGGGGCAAGTCCCCACCGGGCACCTGGCCCTTGCGAGGACTGAGGAAGGGCAGGAAAGGCTCAAAATCCAGGAGTAAATATTGTCTGAGGAGCACATCACCCGGGCAGCCCAGCCCAGCCCGGCAGCTCTGTGTCTGCCACCTCACCCTCCTCACTTCCACGCGCTGTGCCCGAGCATCAGCCCCTCTGTTCCCATCCAAATAGCAGCGATTTCAGCAGAAATCCCCTCCCTGGGCTCTGTGTGCCTCGCTGACCGTTTGTTCTCGTTGGCTGGGTTGTAGAAGGCGCTTTGATGTATGTGACTAATGCTCTGTGCATCTGTCACCCCAAACCGCCGTGGCCTGTGGCTTGTGCGGCCCACATGTGATCTCAGCAGCACTAGCATTTACTTATGCAGCAGAAAATTTTGCCGTCCTTCTTTCCAGCTTGTGGGTTTCCTTTATAGTGAACAATCTCAAAGAGCCCATTATGGCGGAGGAGGGGGTGTCCTCAACAAAGCTGCTCATTGACCTTTGCTTTTTCCCTACTAGGACAACACCCATGTTATTATCCCCTGCTTCAAAAATTTCTCTTCTAGAAGAAGAGATGGAATTCATGGCGATAGGTCGTAAAAAAGACCTATTAGGTCATCTTACCCAATGTCTGTCCTGGGAATATTGTTTCTGGCTGGAGAGCAGGTCAAGGATCACCCTGAGCAGGGTTCCCTGCAATACCAACCCTGCGCTGGGTCTCTAACGGGGAAACAGCCCCGGAGGTAGATTTGGCAGGTAATAACACTGCTTACCAGTGTGACCAGTACCCCCTGCTCCTGGGACCCCATGCCCCAGCTGGGACTGGCACAGGAGACCCCCAGGTGGGTGGTGGGAGCGTGGCAGAGTGACGTGGAGCATCTTCTCCCTGTGCCCAAAGCCTCACGGCACCCAGCACCCGCGTCAGTATCTGGGAGGGGAGCACCGTCGATGGGAACGGGTTGTGGCACCGCTGCCAGCCCCTTTCCCGCTCCTCCTGCTGCACCCTCCATCGCCCGTGCTCCCATCCCTCACGTTTGCCTCTCTCCTCCTTTCCCAGTGCTCCGCGACGTGTGGAAACGGGACACAGAGGCGCCCTGTTTACTGCAGCAACAGCACTGGAGCCGCCTGTGACCCCGCAGAGAGACCCAGCTCGGAAACTATTTGCTCCCTGCCTCCGTGCCAGAAGAAATTAGACAATGCCAACATGGACTGGTCCGGCAGTGGGTCCTCCAGCAGAGAGATATTCAATGAAATCCATTACATCCCCAGCAACCACATCACTAAATTTAACCCCTTAATTCCAAATATTCCAGAGTCCAACGATGTCAATCTCATCACTGAGGAGGACTTCTCAGCCGGGAAGGGAAATGTCTTTGTTGACGATTTTTACTACGATTATAATTTTATCAACTTCCACGAGGATCTGTCTTACTATCCCTTCACGGAGAAGGAGACGAAAGGCGAGGAGCCTAAACCAGAGCTGAGCCCCAACGATGTGGAGGGGTCCCATGAGGTGCCCACTGATGACCTGGATACTGTCAAGCCGGGAGGAGAAGCAAGTGAGAACCATCTGGTGACCAGCGAAGTGAACACTTCTGCTCCCGTGCACGGCCAAGGAGAGATGGAGTCTGGGGGTTTAGCCATGAATGACCTCCTGAGCGTGGTCCCCGAGGATGCGGGGACAGCTGCTCCCAAATATGCCATCCCTGACTTCATGGGTGAGGAAGAGGATGCAATGCTTGTGCCCCGCTCCAACAACCACCTGCCCACCCAGAGCAGCATCAGTTGGGGCTCTGCAAACAGCCAGGACCACCCGCCCCTGGCCGGACCCTGGGGAGCCATGCCCACGAGGACTGGTCCCGGCCAGGATGCTCCAGCGCATGGCCTCGCTCCCTGGGCTCCTTACCCGACCGATCCCTCCCTGTGGCAGCCTTCTGGCCAGGACAGCGATGGCACAGAGCCCTCCGACAGCCTGGGAGAGCCGGGGAGCAGCAGCGAGGGGCGTACGAGCACAGAGGGGCCGGGTGATGCCAACAGTGAGGAGCACGACGTGGCTGGCTCTGCAGGGAGAGGCCATGAAGACCCGAGGGAAGTGGGTCTTGTCATCACCAGTGATGCCAACGGTGCTGCCCCCAAGGCCACGGAGCAGGAAGGGTGGGCAGAAATGCCGGAGGGGATGGCGGGCACGGATGAGCAAGCCCATGGGACAGAGAGGGCACATCTTCCTCTCCCCACCCCACAGGGACCATGGTGGGAGACGGGTCAGAGTGCTGGCAGCCCCCATCCCGCTGCCAGGCCCTATCCCACGGGTGCTGACGGGGGTCCCAGGGGGCAGGCAGGGCACCAGCCAGAGCTCGACACCCCCACCTCCCTCACCTCAGCCCCCTTGGTGGCCACTACAGCCTTTCCAGCAGCAGTGTCCTTGTCCCCCGCCATGCCCAGGCTGGCCACCCAGCTCACCTCCAGCGGCCTCACCCACCAAGATGCCCTGGCACCAGCCATGCCCGCTGCCCCAGCTCACAGCCCTCCTGTGCACCCGATGGAAGCATTGTCCTCCGAATTCCCCCCGACATGGTGGACCGTGGGGGTGTCCCACCACCTGGAGCCAGCATCGCCCCCTGCCCAGCAGACCTCCCGCTGGCCCCTGGTCAGCAGCACCAAGCCAGGGGAGAGCTGGCCCTGGGCAACCCCAGGGACATTTGTTTTCAGTGATGGGGAGCAGGAGTTACCCCAGCCCACCCCCGCCACCCCACCGCTCCAGGAGAAGGAGGAGGAGAGGGAGAAGGAGAAGGCTTTGCTTCCACCATCGACCACCACGGCAGCCTCTGCGATGCCCAGCTGGGAGGTCGGGAACTGGAGCGAGGTATGTGTTGAGTCCCATTAAAAGCGTGACGTGGCCAGTATGGAGGTGAGACCTGTCCCTCTCCGGGCTGATCTCTGGGGCATTTCTTGTGAGGGAGGGACCAGGGGGGTGGTGGGCAAGCACAGAGCCCCCACACTGGGGCTGAGCACCCAGGGAGACCCCCTGGCACAGGAACAAGCTCCTGCTATTGTATAGGAGAGAGCATCTTAAAATATGCCATGAAAAAGCACAATTTTAAATGTCAAGTGTGAGGCACAGCAAGGCTGCAAATTACCAAAGGGAAGGGCTGTGCTGAGTGCGGTGAGTGGGAGATTATCAGCAATTATCAGCAATTATCAGCTCTCGCCTTACCCCCTGGCTGTCCCCAGGCTGCTCTCTGGGTAGCGTTTCAGTGACAGACAAATGGCTGCAGCAATTCACCATAATGAGCTTTTATCAGAAAGCACAAAAATAACAAGCCTTTGGTGTCGTGGAGCACCGGAGAGGGGGGCGCTGGGGGAGCCTTTTAAGAAGGGCTGCACAAAGGACCCAGTAATGGTCAGGACAAAGCTTAATATCAGCAAAAATGCGGTCCCAGATGTGGGTTTTATAAAAGGGCATTGGACGTGGCTTGAGCCGGGTGTTGGAGGGGGCTCTGCTGCAGGAATGGGGCTGGTGGCAGTGCTGGAACACACAGGTACCCGGGTGTAAAAGCCCTGCAAAGGCTTTTAAGATGGAAAGGCTGCTCCAAAATAAATCAGATCGGTCTGGCCAGCGAGGGGTGGATCCTAAGGAGGAGGTGGAGGCACTGCCTTTCAGGTGGAGAGACATCTTTATGGGAGCTCTTAGCACTGAGAGGGCAAGGGACAGGCAGTGCTTGTGAAAGAAGGGCACGAAACAGAGCTTTATGAGGCAGCAGCCAAATGGCTAAGGCCGTTAGTGCATTAATAGACACCTAGCAACAAGAAAAGCTAAAGGCACCCCTCAGCTGCAGAGATCCCAGGTGCTGCCCTGGTTTCCTACTGAGATGTGGGTGGCCATGGCCAGGACGCTGGCACAGGGTGATGGCCATCGCTGCTGGGACCCGGGGTCACAGCCTGAGACTCCTCCTGGAAGCCAAAAGCTGCAGAGGGAGAGAAAGGACAGTCCCAGGCAGACCAGAAACAACTGAAAAGGGCTACGGAGGAGGGTTTTTGTCCAGTGACAGGACAAGAGGAAATGGGCACAAACCTGAATATGAGAAGTTCTGCCTAAACACGAGGAGGAACTTGTTTCCTGTGAGGGTGGCAGAGCCCTGGCAGAGGCTGCCCAGAGAGGTGGTGGAGTCTCCTTCTCTGGAGACATTCAAACCCCACCTGGACACGTTCCTGTGGGACCTGCTCTGGGTGGCCCTGCTCTGGCCGGGGGTTGGACTGGATGGTCTCCAGAGGTCCCTTCCAACCCCGTGTGATTCTGTGACTCTGTTTTCCTCCTCCTTCCCCCAAACCAAGGGCTGTGTGATGTGGGACTGGTCAGAGAGGAACCTCTTGCTGTTGGGGTTCTCCGTGGGGCTGGGTAGGCAGTGATGGGCACAGCCTGCGGGGAAGCTCCTCTCTCCGCATCAACCCCCCCTTCGCCCCAATTTTACTGCCCACGGAGGGGGCGATGAGTCCCCGGAGACCTTTCTGCTGTCCCGCTGGGCTCCCTGCGGGGCACGGGGGGCAGTGTCTCTGCCTGCTGTGTTGCAGTGCTCGGCCACCTGCGGCGTGGGCGCGATCTGGAGGAGCGTGCGCTGCAGCAGCGGCAGCGACGAGGGCTGCGCCGCGGCCGACAGACCCGTCCCCGCGCGGAGGTGTTCCCTCAGACCCTGCTCCTCCTGGCGTGTGGGCAACTGGAGTAAGGTAAAGGGGGGAAAAAAAAAAAACAAACGCAAAACTCACAGAAAAAAATCCCTGCGGCTGGAGCGGGACCCACTCTCACCCTCTGGCTCAGGGAGGCAGAGGGTGAGGAGTGGTATTTGCCACGGGGTTTAGACCACGCCATCCCACAATAATCTTTCCGGTTTTCCTGCTCTTTGGCTGGTTAAAAAAAGGCAGGAATTTGCAAAGAGCTAAATATTTTCCGGAGGCTTTCAAACCCCTCTTCACTGTCGCCAGCCCGCCCGAGGAGGCGGTGTGTGCTCTGGGTTGGGTGGATCCAGCAGGTTCAGGGCTGGGGAACCCCCTCCCTGCTCTGGGTGGGCGCCGTCTCTTGGCTTGGCAGATGGGGGTGTCACCAGTCGTAAGAAAAGACTTTGCTGGGTTACAACTGGAAGCCAGTTGCTTTCGGAGGTAGTGACAGATTCGGAGCTGCATGGACCTTTTCTCTAGCTTGGACTCCAGAAGGAGGTGAAAAGAGGTTCAGTGTCCAGTTCAATCCAGCCCAAGGCAGAGCGTGTCCCTGGGGTCACCTCCCTTTGCCAGAGCCATTCCCCTGCCCGGGGCCACCCTTCCCTGGCCTGATGCTCCTCTCATTCTCCAGTGCTCCAGGAGCTGTGGTGGGGGGACGAAGGTCCGGGACGTGCACTGCATCGACACCAGAGACCAGAGGCTCCTGCGGCCCTTCCACTGCCAGGCTGTCCTCTACAAACCTCCAGCACAGCTCCCCTGCCAGAGCACGCCGTGCCTGGACTGGTACACGTCCTCCTGGAGAGAGGTAGGGGCTGCTGGGGAGGGGGGGACCCCCGAGCATCACAGCTGGGCTTCGCTCCTGCCTGGGAAAATGCAGCAGGCACGTCCATGATGGGGTATTTCACACCCACAGTTACTTCTCTCTCTCCCTGGAAGCACGTTTGGCCAAACGCTTGGCCTTTGCTTGCCCAGAGCAAATGCTCCGTAGCCGGGCAAGTGCGTGGCCGGGGGGGGCTGAGCTGCCCCCAGCGACATGCTTTGCTGGAACCCCCCTGCCCGATGGCAGCGGGCTCTGCCTGCCTCTCCCCACACCTGCAGGATTTCAGGTGATGCTGGCAGTGGGTCTGGGGCATCCTCCTGCCTCTGGGACTCTCCCGGCCAGTTTTAGGCAGCAGGAAGGCAGGCACCCACCAGCCGCAGGGCTACCAGCCAGCTCTCCGCCTGGGAAGCAGGTTTTGCCTGTGCTTGTGTATTTGTAGGGTGGGTTTGCAACGTATTTCCTTAAAACACCAATGCATGGAGCATGTCTGCCTTTCTCTTGCGTGGCTGGCTTCCCCTTGCCGTGGCTGGCTTCCCCTCTGCGGGGCTTGTGTCCCGGCAGTGCTCGGAGTCCTGCGGCGGCGGGGAGCAGGAGCGGCTGGTGACGTGCCCGGAGCTGGGCCGCTGCGAGGAGACCTTACGGCCCAACACCACCCGGCCCTGCAACACCCACCCCTGCACCACCTGGGTGGTGGGCTCCTGGGGAGAGGTGAGTGGGAGCCCACGGCTCCTGGGGAGAGGTGAGTGGGAGCCCAGCGCTCCTCCCCACGGGGCTTTGGCTCCAAGTGCAAGGAACGGGGCAGGGGAAACCACACCGGGGGCTACTGCGATATAAACTTCCTGGGATCTTATCGGAGCCTTAAAAGGAGGCTGAGGGGGGACCTTCTCCCTCTCTCCAACTCCCTGAAAGGAGGGTGTAGAGAGGTGGGGGTCAGTCTCTTCTCCCAAGTCACAGACGACAGGACTAGAGGAAACGGCCTCAAGTTGCATCAGGGGAGGTTCAGGCTGAATATTACGGACATTTTTTACACTGAAAGGGTTATTAAGCCTTGGAATGGGCTGCCCAGGGAAGTGGTTGAGGCACCATCCCTGGAGGTGTTCAAGAGACGGGTTGTCATGGTGCTGGGGGACATGGTTTAGTGATGGGTTTTTCTGGTTTTTTATCAGAGTTAGGCTGATGGTTGGACTAGATGATCTTGAAGGTCCCTTCCAACCCAGATGATTCTATGATGCAGCACAGGGTTGGGGGGTGGCAGGGTGGGGTGTGGGGACGGGACCCCCCCGGGGCTGACGGGGCTGCCCCGCTCCCACAGTGCACGGCTCCCTGCGGCGGGGGCATCCAGCGGCGCCAGGTCAAGTGCATCAACACCAAGACGGGGCTGGCCGAGGAGGACAGCAGCCTCTGTGACCACGAGCCCTGGCCCGAGAGCACCCAGAAGTGCAACCCGCAGGACTGCGAGAGCTCCGAGTCAGGTAAGCGACCGTCCCGATAGCTGAACGTCTTCTCTTCAGTGTGGTTATGCTCCCCAAGAGCCTGCGTGTGCTGTTTGGGCTAAATGCTGCTTTTTGAGGACATGGCAATAATTGTGGAGATTGGTGTGAAAACCAGGCAGGCTCTCAGTTAAGGAATACTGCTTGGAGAGCGAGTGGCTCCTCCATCGTCAGTTCTATGGAGGAGCAATGCATTGTCCTCCATCACCTCCTGTGCCGTGGTTGGAGACACTTTTCCACCATGCAGCACCAGTGAGGGCTGATCCAGCAGCACCCAGTTAGGACCTCAGGTGTGCCCAGTTTTCACGCTCGCTGCGGGTCGTGCAGCAACATGACAAGGCACAGCACGGTGTCACTTGACGTGCCATGTGCTGGGGAGGTTTCAATGGCTGCGCGTTGGTGGGCGTAGGGTGGACATGCCGTGTGCCAGCTGGGTGGCCCACCCAGGCTCCTGGAAGCCGCACTGTGAAACAAAGGCTGTGTAAGAACACGACCCGTTTCATGGTCCAGTAACCGGAGATGTTTTTTGTAGCCGAGTTTAGACTCATTCTTTATTTTTCTTCTCCCCACTTTCCACTTCTCGGGTCCCCCCGGACAGTCTGGAGGAGGGCGCCAGCAATAACTGGCTGTGCTGAAAGACGAGCGACACTCCATTAATTTCCCCAGGGCGGGCCGTGCCCTGCGCTCTCCCCGCCGGTGTGACGCCGTCCTGCTGCCGGGAGGGGACCCCAGGAAGGGACAGGGGACGGGGGGCCAGGCGTGGGGAACATGACGTGTGTGTGGTACTGGTGGTGCCGCCGAACTGGGAGCTGGTGCCGCCAAACTGGGAGCTGGTGCCACTGAACTGGGAGCTGGTGTTGGGTCCATCAAGGGGAGCGACGGGGGAGGAAGGAAAAGCACTCAGCCCACTAAAAAGCAATGTACCCATGGGAAGATGGAGGGGGTGTTTTATACACGAGTTGTGTAAGGCTGGCTTGGCTAATCGATAATTAAGTGGGAATGTTATAACCCTCTATAAATACCCAGAGCATTCAGCTCCCGAGGGGCCGAGCGGGGTTTATTTGCTGGCACGGGTGAGAGCCGGGATGTGCTTGTCAGAGGCAGCAGCATTGCCCAGGGAAGGGGAGCACTGCCACCTGCCCGAGTGACTGCCCTGGGGGTGGCATCAGGCACAGGGACCTGCTTCAGAAGCCACGTGTAATTCAGAAAAAGGGAAACCAAAAGGAAATACCAAGCGATTCGCCTCTCTGACCGCCAGAAAGCCGTTTAGTGATAAAAGTCCTGGATACAAACCTCTTGAAACAAGCCAGGGTGCCCCACGAGAAAGTCAGATAAAAGACCGGTTCTCCAACATCCCTGGGTATGTCTGAGCTCATGCTCCAGCGAGTCAGTCCCGTTTTATCCCGAGCCCTGTCTGCCAGCATCAGTTTCCTGCAGCCACCGTGCTCTGCCGTGTCACGGGCTCTCACTTGGCTTCTCCTCCCATCGTCGTGTGGAGAGAGATGTCCCACGGCACCGGGCAGTTCCCCGTCAGCCAGGAACCTGTGGGCTGCAAGGGTTAACAGCACTGGAAAGGAAAAGCAATATAAGGAGGGGATTAGATGGCACTGATAGCAGCATGTTAATCATTAATCGACCTTATCTTTTTAATGTGTCTGGGCCAAAAGGGGGAAAAAAAAAAAAAAAGCTTTTTGTCTGCCCAGAAAGAAAGCTCAGGAGGTTTCCTGCAGAAGGAAAGAGCAGGAGCCAGCCCTGTGTGCTGCCCCACACCTCCCTGCAGGTCCCCCTCTGCAGCTGGGACACCCGTCCTCATCCTTCCAGCTGTTTGTGTTTGTCCCGGATCCGGCCACGTTCCTCCTCAAACCTGTTCTGGGGAGGGCAGAAGCGCTGGCTTTGGTTAACTGGGATTTGGAGGCTGTGACCACTGGTCGTTGGGATGCTTTTAGCCATTGAATCCCTCCTTTTTGGGGGCTGCACACCCCTCCTGCATTTGTTGGGCAGTTCGACACTCGGGAAGTAATTAGTCAGCCCTGGTCAAGAGCTGATGTGCAGTGCTGGCTATTTTTGTCAAGGGAGAATTTCCGAGCCGGGCTCGGTGATGAGAGCCCTGGAGCTGCACGGCGTGGCCAAGGTTGTACCAGAATAACCACTTAGATGTGTAGGAAGGACACAAATAAATGTTAAAATCCTGGATTAAAAATGACATAAATGCTCTGGCTGTAGCCCAGCGCAGGAAACGCCTCTTGGAAATACAAACATTTCCTGCCAAACCATGAAGAGGAACAAAACTTTCACATGGCAGGAAATCACAGATGTGTAAATCTGTGTAAATCCACAGGCAGAGGCTCCCAGAAAAGGCAGGAACGTAAACTCCAGCCCTTTCCTGTGTTTTAAAGGGTCGTTACTGCACAAGATTGATGCAGGCTGGGGTGATTCATGTGTTTATGGTAGAAGCAGAAGGAGCCTCTCTCTCCTCCAAGGTGAAGTGCTACCAGCAAAACCCTGCATTTGTCTTTGGAGCAATCGTGTTCTGGCTGGACACAAAAATGCAAATAACCCTGCTAGAGTTTAAACCTTAAAACCATTATTGGATGAACTTTTAACAGAGGTGGAACAGATCAAACATAAACAAACATCTTTCTGGCAATCGGCTCTCTCCAATTAGAGGAGGCTGGAATTAATTAGAACCAGAATCCCATTCTGTTGCCAGGTTATAAATTAATTGATGATTACACAGAGGTTCTTTTTAAATGTGCCTGTCGTTTTACAGCTGTCTCCAGCTGTGAGCGGGGAAGATAAGGTTGGCCATGTCCTTAGGTGGCTCTTGGGAAGCATCAGAGCCCGTCAGGCTCCCAGATGCCTCCATGCGATGCCCCAGCAAGGCTGGGGATGTTCATCTTGCTCCGTGCTAAGACGAGGAACTCAAACAAACACAACTCCAGTGTGGGAAGGTCTTTGTGGGGGCTGAGAACCATTGCTCGCCCCCACGCTATGGGCAGCCGGGAAAGCCCTGCAGGTCCTTGCTGGTGTCCAGGGAAACGAGGGGGACATCGCTGTCCTCCTGATGGCACGGGCTGGGTGACAGGAGCAGGAACAGATTTACGGGACCTCGGGCAGGGCTGTGGGGGAGATAAGAGCAGGCTCTGGCTGGGGAAAGCCTGTTGCTGTCTGACTTCCAGCCATGCCCCAACTCCGAGCCCGAGCTCTCACACCCACATCAGCCACTCCTGTTACCGGGTCATCTCCTCTAACTCAGAACGCTGGAAAAAAAGCCCTCACAGCATGATTATTTCTGCCTTTAAGTATTACACTTTGGTTTATGGCCACCTTGGGAAGGGGCTGAGCAGCAGATCCCGTGTGAGAGCTCAGAGAGGCCGGCGCTGGTTTATCCAGCAGGTCAAAGACTTTTAAAACACAGCAGCAGCAATGGCTTTACGTTAGAGGAGGACGCTAATGGGTGAACTGGGCAAAAGCTGCTCTGCTGCTGCGAATGTAGTGGCTGTGCCTGCACGGTGGCTTTTGGCCAGACCTCCTCAGGGGTGGGTGAACAGCCCTGCTCAGGACTGAAGGCTCGCAGCCCATGGGGTGCTCATCGTGGCAAATGCCATAAAATTAATACTTTTCCTCGTGCCTGTTTCTCTGGAATCCGTGAGTTCCCCAAGCTCACCCCAAGCAGGTGGCAGGCAGGTGAGGGCTCTGGTTCCTCGCTCCAGCCAAGGCGCTTTGGCAAACACCACCGTTCCCACAAGCGTCTCAGGCTTTAAATACCAGCGAGGGAAAGGAATTAAGGTAAAGCCTTCAGCTGGCCCCAGAACAAATATGTACAAGCTGGCCGTGGATACGGTTTCTTTGGAAGGAGACAAAGGTTTCCAGCCAGCGGGAAGGGATGGAGTCCAGCCGTGTGTCCCGGGAGCCGCCAGCACAGGCTGTGAGAGGGGCGATGCCTGGGGAGGGGGGACGGAGGGGTGAAGACCCCCCCCTGCACCAGGGATGTGCTGGGGCGAATTCCAGACACCCGTCACCCCCCGTTTGTGGTGCTCCGAGCTCATTATCCAGGGTCTGGTTGGTTGTATTTCTAGTTGCCTCAAGATTAATTGGCAATTAAATGTTATATTCCTGCTTGCTTTGAGTAGGGGAAATGACATTATTCATGGTTGTGCGTGTAGCTGAATTTGTCCGCGAGGGACACAGACTAGGAATAATTGCAGCAGGTTCCAATTTTCTCTGTCATTTGAGTATGTAAGCCTGTATCCAAGGGGCAGGGAGGTGCCACTGGGCGAGTCATTAAGTGCCCTTTGTTTACTGCTAATTAACAACAGCCATCAATGAGAAATGGGTGCTCGGGAAAGGACTCTCCGATTTTATTAAATGTAGGAGAAATGAATGTTACACATTTTAGCTTTACGGAGAAGCGGGCTCTCAACGACCCGGGCTGGCAGAGGCTGTTGGTGTTGGCCCGTCCTACGAAGGGGGTCGATGCCGATGCCGGGTCGGAGCCGTGACGGTGCTGGGGGGTCCCTGCAATCAACGTGCCCAGACACTGGCCCACCAGCTGGGGCTGCACAGTGGGTCAGCATGGCATGGCTCCCGGGACAACCTGGGCAATGGGAGAAAAAAACGTAGTGGACATCAGGCAGGTGGATCCAGAAAGGCAGGTTTCCTCACCCCAACGAGAACGGGAGGGTTTCCTCACAGCAGTGCTGCACGGGCTTGTGTAAATAACCTTGGTTTGACCAGCAGTGGTGGGACGTGCTTCTCTGGCGGTGGGAAATGCTTCTCCTCCAGCGTGGGAGATGCTTCTCCTCCCTCCTTCTGAGCAACCAGTGAGTAGATTTAAGTTTTGGAAAAGTGTAAATCTCAATGGTCCTCAGTGTGCAGTGCAAGCAACTAGGAGGGTACAAGAATCTGCTTCACATCTGCCCTGGGTGCAGGTGTCCAGCTATGGGGCACCCTGTGCAGGCACCCAAGGGACCTGGCGGGAGCCCCTGGCCAACACCTCCCATAACAGCCTGCCCGGGGGGAGGCAAAGCCTAATCCCAGCAACAAGATATTAACCCTCACTTAACTTTTTTGAAAACTCCCCAGAATACATCAAAGGCATATTTTTTCCGTGCAGAAGAAAGACCTTCAGCAGGGAGGACACTGGCCTTGGCCTTGAAGTGCTAAAAATGGGGAAAGCAAGGACAAAAATGAAGACGCGGGGCTTTACCCACGGCTGGAGGAGCAGCTGTGCTCCGCCACGGGGAAGGCTGGCCATCACCCCCCGGGGGTCCTGCCTGGATTTGGTTTCCCTCCGTCCTGGAACAGAGGAGGGCTCAGTGCTGCTGCCGAGCCCCGTTACCCTGCCCAGCTTTGTGTTATAAAAAAAGCAGAAAAAGCAAAGACCCCGTACATGAGTCACAGTTGTCTGCACAAGCCCGATTGCTCCTTGCAGGGCTGGCTGGGCTGCGGGAAGCTCTGGATACGGTGTGTTTAAAGCGGTTTTGGCTTTTGGAGAGGGAGCCGGGGGTCATTCCATGGCTCATTTGGGCAGAGCTGGCTTTCTCTCCCCCTCCCTGCACTCGGGAGAAGGAAAGGGAAGGCAACGCAGGGGCGTAGGGAAAGTCCTGGCCGTGCCGCAACTCTTCGGAAATTAGAATTTCTCTCTGTGGGATCCAGAGACTCTAAAAAAACGGATAATCCCTCTGAAGCTCTTAGAGGGCAACAGCATTTTCCTCCCTCTGCTCCGTAATCCCCGGGCGGGATGCTCGGGGAGCAGCAGGGCTCACCCCTGAGAACTGCCGTGGGGTTTGTGCTTGTCTCCCAGTTCCCCAGGCTGCGGCCGTGGCAATGCCTGGCAGAGGGGCACATGGCAGGCCTGCTGACCGGTGACCGTGGCTCCGGGGCTACCTGCCATGAAATGTGCCACTTTTGTCAGTGCTCATTCCCGGGGGCACCGCGGGGCCCGGAGCAGGAGCCTGGGATAATACTTGCTAAATTGGGCAGGGGCTCCGGGAGCATCCCGAAGGGCAGAGGTCACCCGCTGAATTCTCTGCTTCTGCTAGCTCAGCTCTACCCTCAACCTTTCCTTGTTTTTACAAAACCTGTTCCAGGAAGTTTATTTTTCCCGAGCATAAAAGTAAATGCTTAGGTCTGTATGGCAGAAGCTTAAATGAAATTTAAAGTGACTTCCAAGCCAACTTAAAAAAACAACCGAAAAAAGCGAGGGTTTTCAGTTTCTAATGTGCTGACTTAGCCTGGATTTTAAAACCCCTGCTTTAAGCTATTTCTTTAGCCTAAAATTTGGCATAGACTTGAACACTGGAGCGTGTGTTCAAATGAAGTGTTAGGATTATATAAAAAAAATTGTTAATAGGAAAAAATAACAGTAAAAGCATTAAAAGAAAATTGGGTCAATTCTGCAGGGACCCTCTCTGAAGAGCTGAAAAATTAAGTGCTTATTACAGCTTCCCTTGCCCAAGACCAAATTCCAGGGAGGAATCACGAGCTCAGCCAAGATTTTCAGACCTGAGCTTGACCCCGCGCACATCCACGCTGAGAGGAGCCACCGGAGCGGAGCACGGAAAAAGGATGAGCTCTCAGCAACTCCCATGGACTTCATTTTACTGAAATGCTTTGGAAACCCGGCGTCCCGCGGCGGGGTCTCGGGGAAGGTCAGCAGAGGGGTGGCAGCGGTGCCTCCAGCCAAGGGTGGTGGCTCCTCTCCACCCTCCGCCAAGCCCATCCCGGCTGTTGTTCCGTAGCAGGCTCCTACCTTTGCAGATAATGTGGGGGCACAGAGAGAAATAACTCCTGGCAGGAGCCCCGTTGGCCTTACTTATGCCTGCGTCTGGCTCCGTGTACTGCAGGTACAGGAATTTCCGTGCTGACCCCTTGGAAAGGGATCAGAGAAGAGCTAAACCATCACCTCTGCTCCTGGAAAGCGACCTTCCAGGGAGAGGCTCCAGAAGCGTGGCCTTTACAGCTCTTTCAAGGGAAGGCAGGAGGCAACTTGGTTGCGATCCATAAATAGCTTTCTAGGAAGACCGTCGCGATAAGCAGAGGGCTGGTGGACAGAAAGGAGCCTGGCGAGGCACAGCGGCCACGGGCTAAAAATACCGGGCCCTCGGTGGGGGTCTGCCCCGGGAGCATCGCCCCGACCGACCCTGCGAAGTGCCGGTGACGTTCCCATCCATCCATCCACCCATGTGGTATTTTATTCTGAGTTCTTCTAAACGCCGTGGGGTTTTCACTGCGGTTCCGCTTGCTGCGTGCCGTGAATAAATCACCCTCCTGCCTGCCCCGGCTCCCGCTCGCTGTCCCTTCCAAAACCAGCAACCCAAACCACCACCAGTCTAGGAATCCCCCAGGAAGCAGAGGGCGGGCAGGAGGGGGTTACCCAGCCCTCCTGCCCCGGTGAAGGGTAAAGGATTGCCAAATCCTGCTCGAGGGGAGAGAGGCTGAGAGGGGTGTGCTCAGCCAGAGCTTGGCTGGTGCACCCCAGTATTGCCATCGCCAGCCCTTGGGGCAGGAGGAGGGGGCTCTCTGGGCTTTTCTCTCTCATCAGCCACCCCAGAGGTGTTTCAGCATCCCTGCTTGAGACACCCCTGTCCTGCAGCATGAGAATGCATGTATTTGTGTGCTCCAATGTGCCGATGCGAAAGGGCTCTGGAGGTTCAGGGGATGCCGTGCGGAGCTGTAGGGATGCTCCCAGGGAATACCATCCCTCAGACCCCGCTGGAGCATCGCACGAGGGAACCCTTCTCTTTTCCCCACCAGCTCCGGTGCTGCCGTGCTGTAGCTGCTCTCACGGCAGGATTGGGTCAGGCACTGCTCCCACCCCATCCCTCTCTGGGCTCCCCAGCAATTCCTCATCTGCTCTGCTCAACCAGCAGGAGAAGCCCGTGTTATTCCTCAGCATCCCGGGGGCTGGACCAAACCCCCAGCCTGGGAGCGTGATGCGGGGCTGGGATCCCGGTCCGTCGGAGCCAGCGGTGCCAGTGGCTTCTGTGTCAAACGCTTTCTTTGGGGCACAGAGACACTATTGCTGGGCAGAAATAGCTGTCGCTCGAGAGGAAGAGAGGAAATACCTCTACCGAAATAGAAAATTAATTTTAGAGCAGTATTGTGACCTCCTTGCTGCTGGGCTGGCGGGGGGCGAGGGCTGTGATTGAAATCCCGAACGGGGGAAAAGTCTGTGCTCTGCATCTGCTGCGTCCCGCGCGGTGACGGCTCATCCCGTGGGAATGGGGGCAGCAGCCCTTCCCTCGGCAAAGCCTTTTGTTCGCAGAGGGGAGAGGAGAGGGGCAATGGTCAGCCAGCTCCCCTGGCTGGGGCCCGGTGTTTCCCCAGCGGAAAAGTGTCCTCAGGAAGAGAAAAGCCCATTTTCTTGCGCCGTTTCTGTGTCTGCTCAGCGTGGTCCCGGGCGGAGGGTGCCCGGGGAGAGGCAGTGTTGGGGGGAGCAGGGGGTGCTGGCCCCGGGGAGCGTCAACTCTGCCCTTTTTCAGAGAAGAACTGTCATTTATTTTAATCACTTGTAGGGGAGGTAAAATTAGACAGAGCTCCTGTAATTTAAATGAGTCTTCCACCGCGGGGTGAGATGCTGGAGGCTCAGTGAGGCGTACGGGTGTTTTGACGTGTTTAAAGTAGAAAAGGAGGAAATTAAAAACGTAAGCAAAGCAACTCTATGTGCCTATAAACAACGCCTATTTGGTGGTGGGTCTCTGCCGCTGTGATTAAGCCGAGCTGCAGCCCGTTTGAGCCCAGTCTGGCCGGGGATGGAGCTGGGAGCTGCTGGGGCAGCGGTTCCCAAAACAAAGCCCGTCCCCGAAGCGGCGTCGATGTCGTCCTGGGGTTTGGGAGACACCTGCAGGAAGCGACCCAGACGATGAGGGTTCTCAAAATAATCTAAACACAATGCAGAGAAAAAGGAATTCTCGCCTTTCTGCCGCCTTCAGCTGGGGTTGTGGGGAAGGTCTGGGGACTGGGAGATGTCATTGCAGGGGGGTTTGTCGCCTCTCCCAGGCCTCCAGCACAGACCCTCCTCCCCGGGGAGAGAGCCCCGGGCTCGGCCCCGCTCCCCAAAACGGTTCCTCCATCCTGGGAAGGTGCTGCAGGACTGCAGATGAGCAGAGGCCTTATCTCTGCTGGCAATTAGAAATAGGGTGGGAGGGGGGCTCTGCCTTTGCTGAGGTCTCTCTGTCTCCTGCCAATTTTGGCATCAAGTGCAAACCCCTGGCACCAAATGCTGTCCCTTCCCTCTCGCCTCCCCTCCAGGCTTCGTCTGCGAGCGCGACCACCTGAGCTTCGGCTTCTGCCAGACCCTGCGGGTCCTGGGAAGGTGCCACCTCCCCACCGTCCACCTCCAGTGCTGCCGAAGCTGCCGCCAGCACGGGCACGGCGCGGCGCCCGGCCGGGACCGCGGGGACGAGCGGGTCTCCAGGAGGTGACAGGACCGTCCCCGAGGGCGAGAAGCGCCAGGACCCGCGGGGGCTCCCGGAGCTGGGTGACAGCCAGGACTTGCGGCTCTGCCTCGTCCCGCGGCGGCGCCGGCCGGTGCTCTTTACAAAACACGGGGAAAGGCTTGATTTCTTTTATTTGTGCTACACTATAACGGTGCTCAAACCATCGGTCTGAAAAATAAGGTCTGGTGTGGGCTGGGGATGCGGGTCCCGCTGGTCCCACGGGAGATGCCGGGGCAGCCGGGACCCTCCCTCGGGGAAGTGTTTTGGGGAAGGGAAACCAAAAGCAGCAATAATTTGGGGTAGACCTCTCAGAAACGCTTATGGTGCTATCATTTGACATTTTCAGCCTCTTGATAGTGTTGGCAGGCCAGCACGAAACTCTTGACTTTTATTATTATTTTTATATCTATGAAGGGAGCATCCAGCATTCCACCAGTACAGCCGACCATTCGGGTTAGGGTTTTGTTTTTTTTTTCCTTAAGGGACTTGAAGCTGGCAACCCATTTCTGTAATTTTCATTAAAATGTTTACACACTGAAGCTAAATAGCCGTAATTTAAGAAATGGAGACAGGGCAGAGGACTGAAGCATCAGCTTGGGGTACCCCCTGGACTCCAGGGCTCGCGGTGTGTGCGAGGGCTCCGTGGCCCCAGCTCCCAGCTTTCTCTGCCAAAGCTATTGCCTGGGTGGCTCTGGAGCCGAGGGGACGCTTGGGGACACCAAGGCACCAGTGAAATGACACCTTGGTTTTGGGGTCCAACAGTATGATTCCTTGTGTGTATTTGGGGAGGGGGGAAGCTGCAGTGCATCCCCTTCGCTCCATCCTTCCTCGTGAGCAGCAACACGCCTGGCTTTCTGTCTGCAGTCACGGCGTAGCAGTTTGATGGTTGGTTAAGGTGTTTCTCTGTCTTCTTACAAGACCTTTTTCCTGCTTATCTAGCTTCACCTCTGTTAAGCTTAGCTGGTTCTTTTAACTAGAATACCCAATATTGTAGAAGGAGCAGCACTTCTCCCCTGTCTGAGGGAGGATTTCCTTTTAGGTTGGTCCCCAGAGGAGGGTCAGGAGCATTTAGGTAGGAATTCCTTTCCGTATTACTCTTCAGGCTGTGGAGGACACCCTAAATCTGGGAGACCATGAAGAAAATCCTACTTGCACTGGAGGGGGAGAGGCTGGAGCCCCTCAGGGTGGGTGCCGTGGGGCAGCACAGCCCAGGGTGGGCTCCTTCCTCCTCCCTGCTCTCGGGAGCAGTCCCAGAACGGGGGAGATTCCTGTCTGTCATTTGTATGTAAAACACAAGCCATGACTTCCCCATTTGTGTTTTATTTCTTTTCCAACACGGTGTAAATGTTTCTGTTCCAAGAGCCTGGGTTGAGTCCTGTTTCCCTTCTCCCCGGCGCCGTCTGTCCCCTGCTCCCAGGTTTTGCTAAGGGACAGCCACGAGGCGTGCTGGGGGTAAGGGCTACAGCTCATGAGTGTGGGAAGGAAATGGTGGGGTTTCATATTTTCTCCTCCCCATGGGGCATTTCAAGGGATTTTTCACTGAGGATGCAGTTAAGGGGAGAGGGTTTAGGTTCCGGCAGTGGCGGGGGCGTGATTGCTGGGATTCTGTGATTGCTCTCAGGTGCAGTGGGAGGGGGCAGTCAGGTTGCAGCTGGCAATCAGGGATGCCCCCCCTTTGCAGCTGGGATTTGGTGATGGAGAGATGAGCTGGCTGGGGGGGTCTGAACACCCTGACGGCAGGAGCGGGTTTAAGGCCCGGGACCCCGAGGACACGTGAGAGCAGAGCTCGCGGCATCCCCTCCCTACAAAGCCAGACCCTGCCCGGGAGCCAAGCTGGGTATTTACTCATTTGTTATTATCCCTGCCTTCACTCGCTCCCTGTAACCAAAGAACTAACCACAAATGCCTTTTTTCCTTCTTTTAAAGATGCTTTTGTTAGTGTGTCAACACAAGAATGATGCTACTTCAGAAATAACTGCTGCTGTAGTGTGCAAAGGGAAGCAGGAAAGTAATTGTGAACCAAAAGATGAGTGAAATAGAAAGATGCTTTTCCCTGCGGTACCTGAGGATGTTTTGCCAGGAAAGCAAGGGGGTTTTTGCTGGGTTAATTAGAGCAGAGCAGGAAAGAGAAAAGCAGGAATCCATCAGCCCCACACCGCAGAGGCCCCCGAGCTCCACGGCCGCTGCCCTTCAGCAGCAGGAACCGCTCCACCGCCGGTGGGATGCACCGCTCACACCGGGAGCAGGCGTGGGTTGGAGCGGAGCCCCCGGCAGAGCCCCCCCCGAGCCCCGGCTCTGCCCAGCGCAGACGGGAGAGAAGCCCGGGGTCACTGGGGATACAGGATGCTGGTGACCAGGATGCGTTCACTTTGTCATTCTAAGATACTTTTGGTTCATTACCTCAGAAAGCCCCCATTGAAGGCCAGCGCTGCGGAGCTCCCATGCTTCATTGGGCACACAGTAAAGGGGGGGATTCCCACTCATTGTGAGCCGAGGCAGTGGGGGGGTCGAGGTCCCTCTGACCTTTGGCCACTCGGTTTTACTTGGCCCGTTTGAAAAACCCTCGTTTTCCCCGCTGGGAACTGGCAGGGGCTGCAGGGAATTTTGTTCTTGCAGCCCGGTCACCTCCCAGCACCAGCTGGACATCTGCACTGGGCTGGTGGGAGCTGTGGGCTGGTTTTTTAGGCAGAAATGCACATTTATACAAATCTGGACAAGCTTAATTACAACAGCAACTGATATCAGAGCCACGTCTTCACTTTCAAATGAGTTGTTCTTAAAATTTTGTGTCATGGACAACTTCTTTGGGTGCATGGCACGGACTGTGCCTTCCTCTGCAGGTGGCTCAGGCTGGCTGGGACCTGCTGGCCCCTGTCTCTGCACATAGAGGAATATAAATACATATATATACTCATATAAAGGTATGTATTCAGCAAGACCCCACTGCCAGGATGGGGAATTGGGAAAGCCCCTGTATGGTGTAAGGAGTCGCCTTAAGTATCCAAAGTGTCCCTGGGCTCCCCTTGCCCCAGCACTGGAGGAGGAGGACCAGGAGCTGCAGCTGAAAAAGAGCAGAAATCACTAGGATGTTGAGGATGGAGGAAGAAACCAACTGCTTTGGGCAACTCCGTGCGATACACTCCACAGCACAGAGCTGCTGTTCAGCCCAGGCTTTCCAGCCCCAGTCTGCCCGGGAACCATCAACCTGATTTCTCAGTAAGAATAATTCCTTTTAGTTGATAACAGACAGACGTGGAATTTGTTTTTATGTTCAAGAGCGTTTTCAAGGAAATAAGTGGCTCATCCAGCAGGAGAAGGCAGATAATTTACTGCTGTCCCGCACCTCCCTCTTTGGCCTTTGCACACAAACGCCTCTCGCCTCTTTGCCTGCTCTCCCCCCGCGCCGCAGGGCTGGGAAGAGACTCTACGTGCGCTTTCCCCGGGAGCCAAAGCTTTGGGAAATGTTCAGCTGTGCTGGAGCTGGGAAACTGTCCCTTCCCATTCAAATGGCTCCGTCCCCAGGGACTTCGGAGGGGAGAGGCAGGAGGGACGCGCATGGATCCTGCTCCCCCCCCCCAGCAGCCGTGGCTTTTTGGCCAAAAGTTGTGAAGTTCTGCCTTAAAATGGTTCCAGTGGGATGAGCGAATCTCGGGTGCGGGTGCTGCAGGGGGTCCTGAGCTCGGGGGCCCTGTCAGTGCCCGCAGAAGATCTGGGAGCATCCCTCCTCCACAGAGATCCTCAGGCTGGCTCTTGGTCCCGGGGAGCCGCCTCCTCTGCTGCTTTACACCCTGAACCCCAAGTGTTCCAGCAGCTCATGAAGGAGGGAAGAGCCGAGGGGAAGGGGAAGACAAAATTCTGAATAATGGGAAAAGCCAAAAAGATAAAACGCAAACCAAATGTAGAAGGTTAAAAAACGGCGAATTTATTTAGGCAAATAAAGCTTCGCAAAGGCTAGGCACCGCCTTTCCAAAAGTTTCCTAAGGGTTGCACTCAGCTTCTAGAGTTCAGATTTATCCACTCCACCGCTTCCCAAAGCGATCCCATGCCTGGGCTGCCTTGGAAGCCGGGCTGAGTTGCTTTGGTAAATAAATAGGGACATGGTCCATCCCAGCTTCCTTCTCCTGCTGCTTCCCCTGTGCCCCCGGCCCCCCCGTGCGCCCAGCACCAAGCTCTGACAGATGCTCCTAAGTAGTTTTTTCCTATATTTTCCACAGAGGAAACAGAACAAACAATATGTTTTGAAAAGAGGATTTCAGCTAAGTTTCCTGAAATCTATTGTAATCTCCAGCTGGTGATTCCCCAACAGAGAAGGAATTGCTCACAGGTTGCACTCGCCAGGTTTTTGGACTAACAGATGATAAAGCCACAGAAGGCAGGTTTGAAACAAGGGCAAACCCTCACGTTGCACAGGCTTCATTCTCAAGAAACTGTTGATGAAGTTCATTTTAAAAATAGTTTGATTCTGGAGCCAGTCAGCCCTGAAGTGCAGGTTTGAGGTGCCCTGCTCAGATGCGGTTCGGTAGCTGGATGCAGCCCGGGATGCACAGGAGGGATACGGATGGCTCGGGCCAAACCAGAAGACAGTTTAGTGCAAATGAAGGGTGAACTAAGCCCCTTCGCCAGGCCCCTTGCTCCTTCAGAGTAATATTTAAACCTGGCCAGTTGGCTGTTTTCATTACAGAAATATTGACTGCAATGAAAGACCTTTCTTCCCAGATTTTGCTGGATTCCAGGAGGTGGCTCCTGTTCAAACCACCCTGACACCCACGAAACTGAACTTCCAAAGGACTTTGCCTAGTTTTTAGGTTTTTTTCAGGGCCAACTGTAAATATAAGATCTCCCCCAAATATTTTCTGTTTCTCTGTAGGCTTTCTGTTTATGCTTTTATGTATAAACATCCGATTCTGCTACAGCTCCGCTGTGCAAACCATTGACATCAAGACACGGTCAAGGCTGGCCGTGCTCAGGGTCCCCACCTCTTCTCCCACCTCCCCCCATTGTTTCCTAAATAGCCTTTTCTCACCCCCCCTTATTGGGGGTAGAGATTAAATGAGCCGTCTCCACGCTGTGTCCATCAGGGGAGCTGGATCCAGCCCAGTTTCTGGAGACAGACGCGATTTAAGAAAAAGTTTTGCAAGACTTTGCAAGACAAGCAAGAGCTCCCTTTTAGTGGGCAACCAAGAATGTGGGAAGAACTGGGCTGGGATCCAGCGGGAAATTCATAAAGAAGCCTTCTGACTATAAAAGGAGAGGGAGGACAGTGGTGTTCAACCAGGGGAAGGTGAAAGGAGGGTGCTCAGACCCAACACCCTGCCCTGCAGCTGCGAAGTCTGCATCACCACCTGCCCCAGGGTTTTGGGCCATGTGGGACAGGGGACAGGAGAGATTTGGAAAGGTAAGTGCCAAGCAGAGCTGTCAGATGTAATTAATATAATGAGGCCTTCTAAAAGAAGCTGAGCCCAAGGTCTTGTCTGTCAGCACAGCTTAGTTGAAGGAAGCAGCTCCCAGGTGTTCATCGGTGGAAATTTGTGCTGAGCCCAGCCAGCCCTGGAGGCTTCCCCAAGCGAGGGAGGACCTGGGAAACCCATCAAGACGTGGACCTGCTGAAACCAAAGCTCTGGGGACGCACCAACAAGCCTGGTGGCTTCAGCCTGGGTGGCGGGGAGAGGCTGGAGGGGCACAACAGGCGCTTGATGGTGGCACCAGCGCTGCCGATGATGGGAAGAGGTGTGGGGCACTCCCCAGCCCCACGGCCACTGCTGGGCTGGGGTTGCCCAGGGGTTGGGTAGGGCTGTCTTGCAGGGTTTCTTTTTCCAGCAGGAGGGAAGGAAGAGGAGTATTTTAAACAGCCACCTTGGCAGGGTGACTGGGAGACGGGTGACCACCAGCAGCGTCCTGGCAATCGGCAGCAGGATGGTGCTCACAAACATTTTGAGACCCCTCCTGATTGCAGCATTACAGGAGAACCTCTGCAAGGAAGGTGTTGGGGCAGTAACCTGTAGCTTGGGTTTTGCTGTTGCTTCTCTTTATTCATGGGGATCTCCTGAAAGCCTCTCTCAGAGGAGCCAGAGGCTTTTGGCTTCAGATTAGAAATCAGACCTTGTGCCTGCCCTGGTCACCTCCAGACATTTCCAGAGCTGGAGACAGGAAGGAACTGGGAGCTCATTAATTGAGAAGCAGCAGGCATTTTATGGAGGAGGTTGTTTGTGTCTCTTATTAACAATAACACTTGAAACACTTCTGCATCTCAGGAAGCCATTGTGTCACCCTCTCCAACACCTGTGTTTTGCAGCTCTCAAATCTTACCCAAGTGCTTCTTTCCCGACCAGATGACCTCAGCTGGAGTATTTTAATCCCCAAAGAGCCAGAGGGGTCATCAGCCCTTCGTCAGGGGGCAGCGAAGTCCAGACAGACCAGGAATAGCTCACATCCATCCACACCTCTGCAGCCACCAGTAAGAGAAGGTTTTGCTTTTAATCTTGTTTTTGAAACCTCTAGGCCTTGTGCTGCACAGAAACGTTTCACAAGGACAAGCCTCGAGGGTCAGAAAAGCAAAGGCAGGACAGCAAGAAAAGGATTTGAAGAATTTAGCTGTTTTATCTTTTCTTTTCTGGCTTTTCTCTGGTGGCCGATGGCTGGCAGCTGCTCAGGGGTCACACTCAGGCAGGGGAACAGCCCGGCTGGGGACAGGGAGAGGGGACAGACCAGGAGGAGCAGTGGGAGCCCAGGGCTGGGATGCTCCTCGCCCAGCAGACACTTACTGGGTGTCCCACCATTCCGTGGCTTGCTGGTGCCCTCTGCAGTTGCTTTCCCTTATTGTAAATGCAAAATACTAATAACATGAGGGGACAATTTTATTACTTGATGAGAGTGAGTGAGGACAGGTGACGTGTCCCTGTCTTCCTGGATTTGGATACATCGTGTGGTCCTCAGGAACCTAAATCCCTGCCTGATACCACCCTCCTTGACCTGTTCCTCCACTCGTCCGTGGCCACCATGACCTGCTCGCTGGCCCTTTCTCTGCCACACGTGGTATGGCTCCACTGGGACAGTGACCCCCAAACCCTGTGGCTGTGAGAGACAGAGACACAGCGAAGTCTCTGCCCACCCCGCTCTGCAGGGCAGCAGCAATGGGAGTGAATGAGCTCCCAACCCCAATTTAATAGAGAATTGCTGAAAACTGCAGCAGCTCTGGAGTTCTGAAGCTGCTGCAGGATTTAAAAGGCAGGATTTCACCAAAGAACAATGAACTTGGCATTTTATTTTGCAAAGGAGTTTGCTTCCTATATTTATTTTTTTTAAAATCCAATCTAGAATAGAAGCTGTCTTTAAGGTCTTGGGGTTTTAAGTAGAGATATCTCAGAAGAACAGCTGAACCCTCCCGAATCCTGACAACCTGGTGGTGGTACAACCCAAAGCTGCACCCAGTGAATTACCAGGCAGCTCATCCGAGACGAGGGGCTGCGTATCTCACGGTGACAGTGTTTCACAAAACCTTGCTCCCAGCAGATATCTTCGTTCTGAAAAGAAAACATCAACCCCCACGCTGGAAAGCAAAGAAAAAAAAAAAAAAGCAAGTTCCAGGAAAACAGCTGAGAGAGAATGCAAGCTCACGCTTGCAGGTTGATTTAACCCATCCCTGAAGGGTATTTATTTATCCTCTCCCGTTCTCTCTCTATGGGGCTTTCTCACTTTCTGTCCACTGCAAATTCCTGACGTTTCCCGAGGCCGTGGCTGGAATAACTCGCTGCTGCATCTTCAGCCAGCACCAGAAGGTCTTGGTACCTTAAGGCAGCCGGTCCCTGCACCCCCAGGTGTGCTACACGGCTTTTCAGTAACACAAGTCCATGCTGGCAGCAGTGAGACCCCGTGGGCACCCAGCAAAGCTGCTGCCAAAATGACATTATATCTTTGAAATGATGTTTTGCCACACTTACATTTGCTGGCCTGGTTAGACCTCGGCTATTCGGTGCTTCTAGAAAATTGCATCTTCTGATCATCTGTCAAGCAGAACATAGCCTGGAAAAACCCATTTGAGGCATTTTAGTAATTTGGAATAGACCCAGGCCTCTCCAGCAGCCAAACAGGCTGCAGATGCCCCGCTTTTCACTTTTTGTGGGTGTCTCTAACACCAACAAACTCCCTCGTGTGGCGCTTGAGAAAGCACTGGCTCCCGGAGCTGCCAGCTCCCCCCGGCAGGAGTCCCTCCCGCAGAACTAAAGATGTTTTTAAGAAATCAGCTCACAAGCCCCGTCCATCGCTGTGCACAAGCAGGAGTTACACAAGCTGGTTCCTGCTTTCAGGCAAAACTCTTGGAGACCAAATCCATCCCTCCGGGAAGCTGTGAGGCTTCGCTGGACTCATCTGGAGGCAAATTGCCCATGGGGCTGGCAGCTTCAGGGATATCCACAGCAGCTGAAACCAGCCCTGCTGCTGGAGATATAGTGCTTTGAAGTCCCAAATTGGCATTTAAAAATATTTTAGCCGTTTCTGGCCCCAGAAGCGTGGGGGCTGGGGGATACCAAGGGGGTCCAAGAGCCCGCAGAGAGAGAGAGCAGAGCAAAGTCACCTGCTGCCCTCGGCCTTTCGCGTGCAAATCTCACACACGCTTATCTTATTGCAATCCAGAAGCTGTTTATTTAGATTAAAGGTTATTTGAAACGGGTTGAGCCTCCAAATGCATGACTTGGAGCATTTTTGTATGGGATCAGGAAATGGAATAAGATAACCCTCTTGGGATTAAATTTCTAGAGAAATAAAGCGAATCATTCCCATTTCCCTTCCCCTTCCCTTTTCCTTTTCCCAGGGTATTTTGGGTCTTTCTCATGGTGTTTTGAAGGATACACTTACATTTAAATTGGAAGAGAGCTGGTGTAATTTGAGCAGAAATTACCTCCCGGAGCCTACGGAATTTGCGGGGGGCTTTGCTGGTGGTCACTAGGCTTCAGGCACACAAGGGCTGAACAGACTCCAGCTCGGCTGCACATTAAAAACAGCAGGGGAAACCTTTCCCTCCGTGAAGCAGAGCACTGACACTTGTCACAGCTGCGCCAACAAAAGCTCATAGTCCCCCCACTTCCAGTGCCAAAGTTGGCTTAAAAAAAAAAAAAAAAAAGAGGGGAGGAGAGGAGAGAGAACAATCCCCTTTTTCCATCTCTGGATGGAAATCACTGCATGCCCTCGGGAAAGCTTTACGTGCCTTATTATTAAAACGGTTACAAATCCCTGAAATCTCAACAGCTGTTTGCGCTGAACTCCAAGGATTTCTCTCCGTTTAAGCAAACACAAGCCCACCGGAGCGATCGCTGTGTCAGGGAGGAACGGCTCCCTAAATCTCTGCAAGGGAAAACTACCCAGATGACACACCCCGGGGACACCCAAAGAGTTTGTCAGGTGCCGTGGGACATGGTGGGTGGCAGCAGCCTCCCCGGCACATACATTTACCTCTGGGGCCCTCCTGTGGCTGCGTGGCAGATGCTGAACGTCACTTCCACTGGGAGAAGGGCAACCGAGCCAGAAATCTCTACCCAATTCTTCAGGGAAAGGTAAATCCACGGTCAAATCCCCAGCTGCAATGGGAATGAAGCCCAGGGAACCTCTCCAGTGAGCGCAAGGGGCAGCTGGAAACATCTCGGGTGCTCCAGAGAGGATTATCGGAGCGAGGGAGCGGCAAGAGAGACGGGACAGCGGGAACCAGAGGGATGAGGGACTGGGATCCGCTCCCCTTCCACGCTGCAGGAGAGCCCTGAGAAAAAGCAGGATCAAACTGGCACGATCTTACCCCCAGGAAAACTTCAACCCCAGGATAATTATAAAGCAAAGCCGGCAGAATCAGAGACACGTACTTACAGAGGAAAAAAAGCAAATACTTAGCAGGAATAGTGTCCCAGCAAAAATATACCTTGTTCTAGTGCAGTCTCTTGGCTCCAAATTCTTCTTCTGAATTTCTTTCAGCTTTTATGTGCTTATCAACAACAAAGGTGAATAAAATGTTCCCTTCTCTAACAGAAATCTAAACCTAAGCTTAAAGAAAAGAAAAAAAATATGACAATTTCTGAACTCAGAAAGCAGCGTTTCAGTACAAGAATCTGTTTTATTTTTACAGTGCAGTGATTGAAACAATGTAGAAATTTAACTTGCAAAACTGAATTTATATCACAATGTCTATCAGAAGGCAATACATATGTTGTTTTGGTTTTTAATCATAAAATATTTCTCTGGACACCAGAAATTACAAACTCTTAACACTATACACTTCACTTTATTTTAGAGACTAATTCCTCATAATTTAAGTCTATCTTATAAACATTTTCTTTTAAAAAACATGTGGAGGATAAAAAGAACTCAAGTATTAAACTCAAGGCCTTGATTATTATTATTTTCTTTTTCCTTTTAAACAAAGATAGCTTAAGAAATGTATCAAAACGGTAAGTGTGGACATTAGAGCTCCTAGTCAGGCTCTGTCACGCACTGCTCCACGATTTCCCGCAAGTTTGGGTTCTCCATGGCAGCTGCGACTCTCTCTTTGTCGTTGATTTGCTTGTTGACTGCAAAACATCACAGGAAAGGTCAAGTCAGCGGCAGTTCCCAGGGGTGTGTTACACCCACTGCACCCGTAACGTGACAAACGCTCGATACCCTACTGCAGAGATGACTTTCCAAACCTGGTGAGCTCAAAGGCTGAGAAAATGCTGCCGTGCAGTAACGGGACATGGTCTCAGCTTTCTTCTCAGCAGAAACCAAGCACTTCCGTTACTTTTCTAGTTTAGGAATGGAATGTAAGATGCTCTAATGACACGGCTTAAAAGTCAAATGTGAAATTCGTCATAAATTCGTAGTCCTAGTTCTCCAGATTCAATTTCTAGTCATTTAATCACAAGAACTGATTTTCCCCACACAAAGATATCTAATGCTGAAGAAAAGAAAGCCCGGGGCATCGCCTGGCCAAAGGCTTTAATGGCTGTTTAAGCCAGTGATTGGCTATAGCTTTGAGAGGATTTTGATGTCCTGTAAATTGTATTTTAAACATTGACTGAGAAACATATATTTTTGTAATGGTGATGTTCAGACAGCGAGATCAACCAGTCAGGAATTTAGTGTTAATTACCCAGCAGCACAGCAGCAATTTGCTATGTTATAAACAATTCAACACCTGCAAGAACTGCAGGGTTTGTTTAAAAAAAACCACCACAAACTAGCAACAAAAAGAAGCATACGCTCACAGCACCAATAGAGCTTTTGAAAGAGCTAAACTACTTGTTTCATTTTAAAGCTTTAACAGTGTATTAATTCCTGAAAAGAACACAGAGTCCAAAGCTGCACTCACTCCTTCACAAGCTCTACTTACTGTCCTCTTCAGTAGAATGTGTCCCTTCAGATATGTAGATTTCCAGCTAGAGGAGAGAACAATAATGTTAGCTGCATACATTAACAGGTAAATATATACAATGCTGGAAGAAAAAAGTCGTACAATACACATACAATGTAATTCATACTTTTAAAAAAATGTTCACAGACAACAAAAGGGGATCAAGGACAAGAGCTGATCATAGACATCACTGCAACACCATCAGAAGACAACCTCCTCCCCCAGTAAGGCCCCAGTAATCCTCCTCCATAATTGTGGAAGCATTCATTCCTCAGTCGTATCGGCTGCTCTGTGAATAAATCATCGCAGTTCAGCTACTGGAAAGAGAGCAGAGAACTGGCACTACTTCCCAACAAGTTCTCTGCAGGCCACAAATCAGGAACAGTTTGTTTAAAAGCTGCCAGAATTGCAGGTGTCACTTTCACAAGCTGAGGGCTCTTGAAAAGACATCCTTGGGAAGAGCTTCCTAATAAGATATTCCTCATCAGTATTGCTTAACGATGAGAAACACAAATATTCTACTTGGAAATGGCAGTGTAATGCAGCACCTATTTCCTGTGGGGGAACAGAATGTAAGACTAGAATCTAACCAGACCTAAACCACCTTGATGCATTTAACACACCTGGGGGAAAACAGCAACAAAACCCCCTCATACACGCTAAACTGCGAGGAAATCTCATAAAACTGATGTATCAAGGGAAAACCAAGGAAACAAATCCCATGCCTTTTATCTTATCTCACTGAAGCTAAACCTATTTGTTACCATGTGCCCAGCACAACTCACTGCCCAACTAATCTTCCAGAAATGCAACTCTCACTTAACACTGTTTAGCTGGAAAGGTGCAGCTAGCAACTATAAAAACAAAACAATAAAAAAAAAAAACAATGCCAGAAATCTCAAGCTGATGAATTTGTAATTTAAATCATTTCAGGCAGGTTTCTAGAGGTCTATAAAGGACTTTGTCATTAAAGGTCTACACTTTGTTACTGCTAAGACCCAAACAAGGTCCAGCCCTGCCCATGCTGCTGCTGTGTAAGAAACTATATAGGAAACTAGGGGTTAATACACCCTTAAAGAAAGCTGTTTGGGTCTTAGCAGTAAGATACATCTTATGCCATCAATACAACAGTTCATAAAACAAGGGCCAGAAAGAGATTCCCTCAATGCAGTTCCGGTTTTGAATTCTGCAGTTTTTCTAAACCCTAATGAGTCTGTTCTGAAGTTCTTGCTTCCTAGATGATGCCTACGTAAAGCAGCAGAACTCCCTGTAAGGGGTTTCTAGCTGCCAACAGAGCAGTTCTCTCGCTGTCAGGGCTCACTCACAGAGGGCTGGTCCACTGGGGAGAACTCCCAGATATTCCAAATGGCACAAAGAGCCAGTAACTATCAGTATTTTATATTTATGATGCTTAGATTTACTGAAATATTGCAGAAAGCCAAATTCATTTCCCCCAAGGCAAGAGTATGACTTCGATTCCTTGTAACACTGGACTTGAAAACCCTCTCTCTTCCACCAAGCAAGAACCTGAATGACAGCTGGTGAGGAAAGCCCTGAAACAGGCTGTATTTCAGAAGTGCAGCAATAAATGGCCTTTTGCAAAGCAAAGGAAGAACCAGAGCTGTTCACAGATCCCCTCAGGTGCTACTGCGACATCTACTCACTCCACAGGCCAACGACCAGCTTTAAGAAGACCCCATCCCTCATCACAGCTCAGGGGTTACGTGCTCCTGCAGCACACGCTCTTTCAAAGAGACCCTGGCACACGTTCATGGAGTTTGAAGCGAGTTCCGGAGCAGATACTTTACCTTATGTCTAAAAGGCAAACATCTCTGAAGTTTTATTCTTAAACAAAGGCCTATTGTAACAAAAGAGACAAGAGATTTTCTTGTAAAATTCAAGGTTGAGGTGCATTTTCAGAGAACCCATATTTAACAATCAAAAACCACCAGTATAAGGGACAACCTTCTCTTTTTGTGCTCTGAGCAGGAAGTTTAAGATTTGACATGTGCATGATCCATCCCCAGGTCTGAGCCTTAACCCTCCAACACTCCTTACAGGGTCAGACTATAAGCAATTACTGTTTGACACACTAATATTAGCTTTGCTATCTACATTTTACTTTCTACATAAAGCTGCAAAGCTTTATTTGGTCATTTCTTCACTAAATACCCATTTTCCTTTAAATCTTTAAAATGGACCAGGAAATCTTAGTATTGATATATAACGGCAAGAGCTGCTGACCTCAGTACATTTACACAAACCATTTCAGAGATCTCAGGCAGGATTTTTCATACATGATCTCACCCCAAATAATAAGGAAGAAAAAAGCCAAATAAGCCAGTGTAGATTCTCATTCAACTTAATTGCTTTCAAACTCCTAAGAGTCTGGATTTTTTTTGGTATTTTTGGATTTCAGATGGGTTTTTTTGTACACGTGTGGGAATGGAGAACAGCCCATAAGGTACAGGAAAGTTAAGGGAAACAACCTTAAAGTTTTAACATTATTTTAAATTTAAGAGTTGGCAAATTTTCAGTTTAGCATTACTAAAATAATATAACGGAGAATATAAAGAAGGAATTCTGTACGTCCTGCCAGCAGATTTTTGAGAGCTTCTCTTTGAAGAGTTGAACTTGATAAAACCGGATGGTTTTGTTAGTTTGCATTGCTTGTAGGGCTCTCGAGATGAAATTCCTGGTCAAACTACTGGCAAAGCAACACTGAATCTTAAGGCAGGCTGATGTTATTCAGACAACCTAAAATTAACTTTACACTCACTGTTACAGATTTAATGAAAAAGAAACCTTACCAATGAGAGTAGCCAGAGAGCAATGAGGTACTGTTGGTGTAAACCTGATGATAACCAGATACTCGTCTTCGCCTATCTCTTGCACTTCAACACAGCTTTCTGTTACCACTTCCAGTTCTTCCAAAGTATTAGGTTTCTCCGGGTCCCGGATAGTACGGATTATATCTAAAGCAGAAGACAAGTGATCATCAATAAGGTAGCTTTCCTGAATTTAATAAAAGGTATTTTTATTCTAAATCATCTTCCCAGCATTGTTTATTTTGCTTCTCTTCAGAAAAGACGGCCAGGTCATGTCTGTCTGGGCTCCATCCGTGCGGGAATACCCTAAAGTCTCTAACCTGGGAGGCAGGAAAAGACTGATATTTGTTCAAGTTTTCATTCCTGGTGCTCTCGGAGCCTCTCACCCTCCTGCAAGGGCTACTCAAATTGCTCTCAAAACCCGGGAAATCCTTTCAGCAGGGCTGGGAAACACCTGTCCAAAGTAAGTTGCCATCACTACTATGATAAAATAAAATTTGGGATGAATGAGAGAACCGAGGCCTGTTCCCTAATTTCCAGGAGAGCAGGCAATAGCTTGATTCTTTCTGAAGCCTCCAGCCCCTGTTTCTCTGCCTGTGTCATAAGGCCGTGATGCTGCTGAGTTACAAACTGAGAAGACACAGTAGATGCCACAAGGCTCTTTGTTCTGTGTTCCCAAGGAACTGGTAACTGTCACCTCAATTACCTTAAGGATCATGATGGTAACAAGCAAACAAATTGTCTGGCTTTATTAGAATGTCTCTCAGCAAACAGATCAATAGTCTCCTTTGTCTGACCATTAAAAAGTGTTCTCACCTTTTTTCCCATTGTTCTGTCTCTAGTATCACTTTTTGCTTAAAGTTTTAGACAGCTACAGCAGTCTAGCCAAACAAACCATCCCAATGGAAACAGAAGGGCTACTTAAAGAAAAAGGTTTTGATCCTGCAACATCTAACTCCACTTCATTTTAAGAAGGGGAATTCTCACTGAAATGACTTTTGGTGTTTTATCCGTAAGAACAGAATAGTTCAGCTGGAGGGGACCTACAATGATCATCTCATTGAACTGAAATGACTTCATATACATACAACACAAGTATCTTCACCACACATTTCCTTGTAATTCTTGATACATTTCTTCCTCTATTTTTACATTTTATTCTCTCTCTATGTGAAAAGAAGAAATCAATTCCTTCACCAAGCAGCGAGAGGAACACTAAAGTTGCTTTAGTATAGCAGTACTTCAGGGCTGTCTCTGGTCTGTTAAATGTAAATTTCACACAGATGCCTTAGTTCTGAAAAGATCACGTACAAGCACAACCCTATGGATGAACTGAAATCATGAGGGCTACTTAGCTATTACTTAGAACCACTGATGTTTTAAAGTGCCTATATTTAAACATCACTCAGGTTATAAATTTGAGTTTGTTTCACGTCGTTTCCTCTTTGACCTCAAACCAGGGCATCTTTTTAGATAAAACTGTGCACAGTGCTGCACAAAATCCTCACACTACTCCAAAGTGCCTACAAAATAACAGTGCCTTGAAGCTTGACAATGTTTTTGGAATCCTCTAAGGTCCTACAAGCAGCATTTCCAGAGGTGAAATCTCTCCGTATTTTACAAAAACCTCTGTTGTTCAGTAACACAAATCTCCATCCCGCTGGACTATCTGGCTGACCTTTCTGGAATGACTTGCCTTTCCAGGTGTGTCCAGCTCCTCTTCTGTCTAAGGTGATGAAACACTAAAGTAACTGCCCCCAGCGCGGGGGCTGAGCGAGGCCAGCAGCAGAGCAGCCCCTTCCCACTGCCTGGGAGCTGGGAAGCTGCAGCAGCACCCACCAGTCATTAAGACGGTTGCCTCCGTGCCCTCCTCGCTCGGGATCCTAATGGTGACTGTGGCACACGCTCCATCCCCAGGTCACAGCATCCAGACGCTGCCTGGGGCCGGCGGTGTGCCCGGGGAAAGGCTGTGACCCCAAGGCCTCACCCTTCCCTGGACACGTCTCCAGCACCCCGAGGGTGAGCGATCTCTACCCCACCTCCCCGGCAGCGATTCCAACTCTCCAGCAAATCAAATATACCCAAAATATCCCCCTCTTTCCCCACACCAAGAGCAGCCACCTTCACCCCAGATCCCCCGGAACCCCGCAGGAGTGCTCCCCACACGCTCAATCCCTGGACACGGCTCTCGACTCTCACAAGGGCTGGGCAGGGCCCGGCTTCCCCCACCATGCACCCCCCAAGGGCAGAGCACCAACGGCCCCAGGGA